>JAVTVY010052315.1:0-26941 GCA_036873755.1 Hanleya hanleyi
GCATCCACTCACCAAAAATTAGAACTGTAGATAGAAAACTATCAATGATCAATAATTTCCTGATTTTAGGCAACAGTGACCTTTGACCTCTGACCTTGACCTGAATTTCGGTACGCGACACATCGTCTCCACCTGATGTATCCACTCACAAAAATTTGCAACTGTGGATAGAAAACATTCAGAGATATAGACCGGACATGAACACTTCAGTGATTTCCTGTATTTCAGGCCAGTAACCTTTGACCTCTGACCGCGACCTTCATTTTTGTACGCAACACATCGTCTCCCCATAGGGTATGCACTCACCAAAAATTGGAACTGTAAATAGAAAAGTGTTCCAGATATAGACCGGACACGGGGGACGGACGGACACACGGACAGACGGACGGAAACCGCCATCACATAATACGTCCGCCTTTTTGGCGGGCGTATAAAAAAAAAAAAAAATGTGCATTAATGAGAAGTATAATGAATCAGATTGTAAATGAATCATTTAATATGTAATTCCACATAGAGGTCTGCAGTATGTATGGTTGCTCTGACAGCGCAATTTCTCTGCACGTTAATACTTATGTATGGGAAAGAAACACCACCATAAATGGAAATTGTATAAGCTGGCGCATTATTATTCAGTGCTAACATACTCATTTCGAATATACGCCCAGGTATAAAATGCGCATTGAAATACATTCTTTAAGTGAGAATTCAGTATGTTCCTCTGTGTAACAGAATGGGAGAAATTCTGTATTGATAATAATTATATGACAGCCTCTATAGACTTGAAATTTGTTGTGCAATGTTTCGGCAGAGCCACAAGGAAAATACTTGGACCGTTGCCGTTTATCACCGATAGCAACGACAATTTGACCTGTAGAATGCGCCTGTATGCAGACGACATATGTCTATAGAAATAAATAAATGACAGTACTCACTCGATAGGAATGTATTAGAAGCCATGGGAGAAATTCTATATTGATAACAATTATATGACAGTATCTATAGACTTGAAATTTGTTGTGCAATGTTTCGGCAGAGCCACAAGGAAAAGACTTGGACCGTTGCTGTTTATCACCGATAGCGACGACAATTTGACCTGTAAAATGTGCCCGTATGCAGACGACATATGTCTATAGAAATAAATAAACGACAATATACGGTAGGAATGTATTGGAAGCCCAACCGTGTGAAACTTAACATGGTATACATATCATATGTCAGCAAAAACTAAAATCGGTTGTTAGGTATGTTGCAATTTTTTTACCTTAGATAATAAAAAGGCTAAATCATGCACGGGCCAACCAATCTCTTGTATGATCCACTTTAGAATATGGATCGACTGTGTGTCTTTATCAAAATAAATCTATTAACAACTTTGAAAGTATAGAAAAAAGAGCGACCAAACGCATAACTGGTAATTACAGCACTGATCATGATAGATTGTTACATCAGAGTGGGCTGTTATAAGATGTTCCATGGCTTTATAGAGTTAATTCTTTCAAGAGAGTCATTCTAGTCATTCAGATGTCATCGATAATTTATCATTTTACAGATTTATGTTATTTTTTTTTGTATTGATATTGTTCTTTTACATATGTATATCTTAGCACATTATTTATCTTTTTTTCATGCTACACCTGATGATATCTTGTATACGAGTCGATTTTTAATCTTATTTATCTTGTCTCGGTGCCTACCAGCCCAGTTACTTATTCAGATGCCAGTTCACCATTCGCCCCTTAGCGGTGGATCGTGAAACTAACGGTACCATCATGTAGGTATTGTGTGGTAGTTTATGTGTACCAAGTTTGATGGCTCTAATCCCACTGTCGTGAACGAGCCCCGGTGGATTTGGCTACGACACACGCAAGATGGCGACCGGTAAGTCAGCCCCGAGGTACGTCATTTCCTCAGACCAATTATTCAGCATTTTCTTGAACTTAAATGTCTGGTTAAGGGATTGAATAGAAAGAGCAAGCCTTCTTCTTCCTTCACCCATCCATGTCCTCTGACTATTTTAACCCATTTATCCAATACGGACGAATATTTCAAGCCGATGGAAGAATGTCAAAAATCGAAGCGGGAGCGCCTGCAAACTTTTGGATATTTAGTCGAGAGAAGGGTCTGTTGTGTTCGTTTTTGATCAGTAATAGGATGATTGGGTGTATAAAATTCCCCAGGTAGCTCGAACGACTTGTCGCATTGCGTTATTTAGCTATAATTGACATACATTAAGCCGGAGAAAATTGCAAAATTTCCCGGTTACGACTCACGCTCGTTTTTGCCGGTGTACGGTTACGACACGATAATTTATACTGAAAAACGGTGTACGGCTACGTCATTATTCTGTCTGAAGTCAACTTATTGAATGATTTATGTTCTTTTAGTCCAATAATTGTGGCTGTGGCGCTCATGTATTATTTCGGGTCAATCTGCACCAAAAACGATATCATAAATCAGTGTCACCAGCTAATATGCGTTAGAGGAAAGAAAAATAGATTCACTGCAATGGTTACGTGACAACCATGGGGCTCTTCGATGCACAGCCCGTCCGTCATTAATATATTCCACCAAATGAGTAAAATGTGATCGCTAACATGCATCAGGGCCAGCGCCAACACTAAATTGTCGATAATGGTCTAGTTGATGATATGTATAGGTAGATGCAGACAGGTATCCAGATTTGTTTTAAGTTATTGCAAGAAAAGACATCTACACGAATTAAGAAGCTTTTGGCCATAATAATTGAATTCGATATATTTTATACGCATAATGCTGAGTAGCTGAATCCTTGTATTTTCCTGTAATTCTATACTGTTGCAGTGACATGATTGATGTATATCTTCTTTCAGAACCCTAAAGAGGCTGATTTGAAATCTTTTGCTGCAGAATTTCAAGGCCATAGTGGAAGTTTTGTAAATTTCGCATTTATGTTATTATTGTCAATATTCGAGTCATTTGTCCGAGGAAGTCATACAGCACACCATTCACAGTCGTCCAGCTCTACTTTTAGAAACGAAAACCAAAGTTATAGATAGTCGAACAGGAAAACACAAATTTCAGTCCCATAATTTCGGACTTCTACCAAAGCGGTGTAAAGAGAGTGGAAAACACATTCGGGTGGACAAAGACAGCGAAACTTTGGCCGTGATAATGGAAATTTTATCATCAGAAGAATGTCTGCATTCATCAGAAGATGGAGACAGTGACATTGAACTGTTTGCTTTGCAGAAGGCATCTAATGCGGAAGAATCTAAAAGTCCGGCTGCGAAACGGACAAAAGATTCAGAAAACGGTAGTTATTACAATCCTGGAAAACCGTGAGTTACGTCTATGGCAAGCCAAAGTGCTTTTTTTTATTCAAGAAGTTCCGATATCGGAAATTGAATTCCCGATATCGGGATTGAAATTTCCGATATCGGAAATTCATGTCCTTCAAATTTAAATTGAATTTCCGATATCAAGAATTGCAATTTCCGATATCGGAAATTCCCGATATCGGAAATTCAATTCCCGATATCGGAAATTGTCACTGAATTTCCGATATCGGAAATTTTGGGGAACAGTTTTCATAAAGTTCCAGAGCTCTCATTTCCGGTATCAGAAATTGGGTGACAATTTCCGATATGAGAAATTCTATTTCCGATATCGAAAATTGATTTCCCGATATGGGAAATTCTATTTCCGATATCGGAAATTGTCACTGAATATCGGAAATTCGGAATAAAAAGCACTATGGCTTGCCATATACATCCACTCCAAATCATTAGAGCTACATCGGGTCTAGAAACACAGAAGAAACATAAGATTTGATGGAACTAATTAGATCAGTGATAAGGATTTTATGTATAGAACATCATCATGTCTTGTTGACATCATTGAAAAGTGCTGACAGTTTCTCTCTTGTAGGAAACCATCTTGTGTTTTCATTTTTTTATTCCATACACATCTGGAATTGGCTCCAACTATACCCCGAGGTACGTCATTTCCTCAGACCAATTATTCAGCATTTTCTTGAACTTAAATTTCTGGTTATGGGATTGAATAGAAAGAGTTATTATTCTTCTTCTTTCAAACATCCATGTCCTCGGACTATTTTCACCCATTTATCCAATACGGACGAATATTACAACCCGATGAAAGAATGTCAAAAGTCGAAGCGGGAGCACCTGCAAACTTTTTTTATATTTAGACGAGAAAAGGGTCTGTTGTGTTCGTTTCTGATGAGTAACAGGATGATTGGGTGTATAAAATTCCTCAAATAGCTCCAACGACTTGTCACATTCCGTTATTTAACTATAATTGACATACATTTTCGGCTAATCTGGATAACTATCGAGTCCACCCAAATCTGACGCTCTCGACGCGTATGCCCTCTGCTGTGACGTTGACAAAATTGCTTCCATTGCTTAACAGTGACCGTCGCTAATCCAAGCATTCCATGTTTGCTATTTTGGAAATAAAGGATATCCGACAGTGTGAAACGGCATACAGTTATGACAATGCAAGATCTAAATATATATGGTATAGTCAAACACCAATCTCAATTACTTTGAACTTCATTCTACACTCCGTAAATATATATCAGTTATACTTCCAGTTACTCCGTATTGGACAATCGCCAGTTCATTATTATTTGACCGCGACCTTTATTGATGGTAGTTCCTAACCAGGTTAGGAGTCGAATCCGTCCGAAAAGGAGACCAAAAACCGGTCTGGATTTCGAGATTGGGTGGTTTTACGCGATATTTGGTATTCTTCAAATGTGACGTAACCGTTCACTTTTCCGTCATCAGCTGCTGTTCAAACGTTGTGTCGTAACCGCACACCGGCAAAAAAGCAGCGTGTGTCGTAACCGGGAAGTTTCACAATTTTTGCTTGCTCAAAATATGTCAACTATAGCTAAATAACTAAATGTAAGAAGTCGTAGCTGCATGGGCAATTTTATACGCCCAATCTTTCTATTACTGAGCAAAAACTAGCATAATAGACCGTTTCAGCCTAAATATCCAAAAGTTTGCAGGCGCTCTCGCTTCGATTTTTTACATTCTCAAATCGGCTTCAAATATTCGCCCATATGAGGTAAATGGATGAATATAGTCAGAGGACATATATATCAGAAATGAGAAGAATCATTACTCTTTCTATTCAATCCATTATTTGGCAATTTAAGTTCAAAAATACGCCAAATACATGGTCTGAGAAAATGACGTACCTCTGGGCTGACGTACTGGCCGCCATCTTGCGTGTGTCGTAGCCAAACCCACCGGGGCTCGTTCACGACAGTGAATCCACTTGCAAGGGTGTCTACCAGCCCAGTTACTTGTTTAAGATGCCAGCTCATATCTCTTGATATTGTTATTTTACAAATGTATATCTTAGCACATTATTTATCTTATTGTGATGCTACACCTGATGATATCATCTGGTATGTATATACGATCTGTATTTTTAACATTATTGATCTTATCTTCATTATTTATCAGCTACATATGATATCTTAGCTATATTTTGTGTATACTATATGTAGCTTAAACAATTTGTTTCTATTTACATTTCATCTTCCTGAATGTATTTGTATATATTGTTTGATGGGTGGTAGACTTTGATGGACTCCGACCGATTTAACGACCCTAACTCATATCAAAATCACTAAGTAAATAAATAAACCAATATTCACTCGAAACCGGTTATTATGTTAATTTGCTAGACACAATGGAAATCAGCAATATATACTATAACGTGACTATATTGTTGCTTCAGTTTTGTTCTTAAAAAGAAAAAAAATTGTTGTTCCAAGCCGATGGTTCGTCACAGTTCCACACCTCCAGTTCCGATTGTCAGTATATTCGCTAATGTTATGACATGTTATGATTTTCAATTGAGCTTAAAATAAAAATTAGTGTTCATTTTTCTAGAATTACAAATTACAGAAATGAACTTGTTTTTTAACCTATCATCTCAAAGAATGATGGCTATTTAATAGTTTTTAAATGACAAAAAATAGCTTCCTAGTTAAACTTAATATACTCTACAGAGAGACAGGGAGAGAGACAGATAAAGACAGAGAGGGAGTGTTCGAATTTGATACATTGGGCGGGGTATCTGCCTTTCGGGAAGTTACTTAGCAAATATAGGTACACAGCGAATTAACTTGAGAACAATTGTGCCGAACTAAATAATATAGAATCATGGAACTCGCAAAACTCGCAATTCCAGTTAATTGCCGTTGTCGGGATTATATTTTGGGCTGCCACATGTGTATTCCATGAGCGATGCCAACACATGGTACACGCACATCAATCTGATCGTCTGAGAGGCTGAGAAACGGTCAAATCCACGATAACGAAACACTGTTTATTGAGACGGTGACATCCTTCGAGAGTATCGGTAAATTTCTTATCCATGTAGAAAACTGGGACATTTCAATCGAGATAGAATCGGGAGAAACCCGGGACCCCAGAGATTCTGCCCTCCCGGTTTCAGCCGACAAATTTCTCGGAACTTCTCAAAGTGCTTTGATTAAACTGAGCGAGACTTTTTGTTTTATTCTGCTTCTGAATTGTTGTGCATTGTGCCCATGGAAGTTGAACTTCTCTAAACAAATACACCCGCCCCAACTATGCCAGGGCCCTGCGGTACCAGCCCAGTTACTTATTGAGATTTTAGTTACCCATTCGCCACCTAGGGACAGATCGTGGAACTAATGGTACCATCATACAGGTATTCTCTCCTAGGTTAACTGCACCAAGATTGGTGGCTCTAAACCACTTGTAAGGGCGTCCACCCGCCCAGTTACTTATTTAGACGCCAGTTCACTATTCGACCCCTAAAGGTGGATTGTAGAAATACCGATACCATCATGTCCGTATTGTCCTGTGGTGTATGTGTAGCAAGTTTGGTGGCTCTATTTTTGCAAGGGGGTCTACCAGCCCAGTTACTTATTCAGATGCCAGTTCACTATTCGCCCCCTAGCGGTGGATCGTGGAACTAACAGTACCATCATGTAGGTATTGTCTCCTAACATGCCTAGTATATTTGTACCAAGTTCTGTGACTCTAAACCACTTGCAAGGGTGTCTACCAACCCAGTTACTCATTCAGATGCCAGTTCACTATTCGCCCCCTAGTGGCGGATCGTGGAACTAACGCTGCCATCATGTAGGTATTGTGTCGTAGTATATGTTTACCAAGTTTGGTGGCTCTGATCCACTTGCAAGGGTGTCTACCAGCCCGGTTACTTATTCAATATTCGCCCCCTGGATCGTGGTACTAACAGTACAGGCATGTAGGTATTATGTCGTAGTATATGTTTACCAAGTTTGGCGGCTCTAAGCCACTTGCAAGGGTATCTACGGGCGTTGTAATACTTTGAATCGTGAACTGTGAACCGTGAACTGGCATCTAGCTTCACAACTGAATAGTGAACCGTGAAATGGCAGCTAACTTCCCGAACATTTCACGTTGACTGAAAATAAATCTAAGTATATATATCGGGTATAATCTGTGTATATATACAATATATAATCTGAGTATGTACACCAGGTATTAAGGTTATAGTTACAAGACATCACAAAATTTGTCATTTGTAAATTTTTAAGGTTCACACAGTCACAGCAATATAATCAAACTTCCCCATATTTTCTCATTAACCACTTGACAAGTTACCAGACAGTTTATATTTCCCTTGCAATAAGAAGGCAATAATCAAACTTAGATTTAGCAGTACTCACGATCTGTGGATTTTAGCTGGTGATTTAGCTCCGGATTCCTTCATACACAGCGAGGAATCAGCCGTGAAAGCTTTCCTTGGGGAATGAGGAGTCAGCCAAGATTTTGACTGCAAGGAAAAAACAAGTTATTTAATAACTTATAATCAGAATAACTAGCTAAACCATGATCGTTCTAATTTAAACATTCATATCTTCAATGTGAGTAAAATAATTTGAGACACGAGGAATACTTGTGTACCTTGTTATGTGTAGATCCAAATTTCAAAAGTTTTGGATGGATAGCTCAAAGTTATTAGACATGTTAGAAAGTAACACTATGCAAATAAAAAAGAAATAAAAAAAAAAAACCCCAACAACATAATGGATATTGGTGAAAAGAGATTTTCTCCAGAGAAAAAGGCTGTAAATGGAATTTATTGGACATCGCGCACATGAACATCACAACATAAGCCCTCCCTGTAATTCATCCAGAATGATCTTAAATAATATTGACATAGTTAAACCATGTTTTCTGCAGCTGCACCTCAACCGGAGAACATGGGGTCACAGCCACACACTTTATGAGAAGGCAAAGACTTGACACTTTGCACTGATTTACCGGAGGGTGTTGTCACAGCGCCATCAGTGAATACTTTCCAAAACAGACTTGACGAATATTGGGAGCTAACAAAGGACAGATACTGGTACAAGGAAGGGTAGTACTCAGATAGCGGAAGTGAGTAGTTTGAAGTTGGGAGGAGCTAATATAAGTTTTAATGCTCAAGGTAAAGGTATCCAGTTATCCATATTGGCGAGCTAAAAAAAATAATAAATCATTACATGAAAGTAACTTACACTAGATCGAATGTCTCTGGCATGTTTATCAACGTCCTTCACCAAGTCCTTCCGTGATAACTTTGGCATGTTCAGTGTCAGTCCCTGCAACACAAAATCAGTGTTTCTTAATTCAATCAGACAAAATTTCACCTTTTTCACACGATAATATGAGAGGGAGGGAGGAGAAGGGATTTGGATCAATGTCACACTCAAGGTTATTTTAATCATATGTTGACAGCCAGTTTGAATGGTGGAGGAAGCCGGAGTACATGGAGAGAACCACCGTCTGTCAGCAAGTAACTGGCAAACTTTCACACATGCACCAGCAGGGCTCGAAACCATGCCAGTTCAGTGGTGTAAGGCTAGCGAGTGAGTGAGTGAGTGAATAGAATTTAACGTCGCTTTCAACAATATTTCGCTATATCACGACGAACCAACTAAGCACCACCCAGCCCAGTTGTGTTCCTGCTACTTCAAAGAAGAAATCTTTGAAGCAGCATGGAACCAGACACCATCCACCCTATAAAACACTGAGGACAGCGCACAAGACACAGACAGGACGCTTACATGGTGCAATAAAGACAAGTGATATTACAGTGCTAGACATCACATATCAAGTTCCTGTTGCTTCTCAGCAAAATGCATTGAAGCAACAGGAACCTGAACCCACCCAACCACCCGCGTAAGGCTAGCGATCACCCATGATGCTATCATATGAAAACAGTTAATATGTAGAAAATATATGTTAGTATAATAATATCAGCTAATATTCAGGAAATCAGAATGTTGTCTACAAAAATGATAAACAAATGAGCAGAAAGTTGAAAATAAGATCTACAAACAAGTGAGCAAGGAGTAGAGGCTGATGCCCATAGACACAGTTAAGTTAGCTATGTTGAGAATAGGGCCAATAAATAATTGAGCAATAAGTTGAGGATCAGGCCTAGAAACAAATGAACAGGGACTAGAGGCAAACACTGTGAGCGGGACATTTACACTGAAATAGTGATAATGAAGTGAATACATTTGAGATTGAGGTCGAGCTGTAAACAATTTGGTGAGAGGGGAAACTGAAGCAATGAACAAATAATTAAGTGAACACGGAGATCACGAGGGAGTGAGTGATTAGGCAAGATTTTGAGGCCTATAAACAATAGGTCAGCAGGAAGTTGAGAGTGAGGCCTATAAAAGATAGGTCAGCAGGGATTTGAGACTGAGACCTACAAATGACCGGCCAGCAGGGAGTTGAGATTGAGGCCTATAAATGATAGGTCAGCAGGGAGTTGAGATTGAGGCCTATAAATGATAGGTCAGCAGGAAGTTGAGATTGAGGCCTATAAATGATAGGTCAGCAGGGAGTTGAGATTGAGGCCTATAAACGATAGGTCAGCAGGAAGTTGAGATTGAGGCCTATAAATGATAGGTCAGCAGGAAGTTGAGATTGAGGCCTATAAATGATAGGTCAGCAGGGAGTTGAGATTGAGGACTACAAACAATAGGTCAACAGACAGTGAGTGAGTGAACATGATTTAACGTCGCTTTCAACTATATTTCAGTCATGGCATGACATTTGGGTCCTATTCCTTTTCACACGGGAGAACCCCATGGGTAGGGTCCTATTCCTTTAAAATACACCTGGGAACCACACGGGTGGGGTCCTATTCCTTTTCACATCCGGGAACCCCACGGGTGCGCCAGTTAGTTGCCTCTTACGACAAGCTGTGTGAGGAGCGGGGGCCTATTCTTATCATGACCTGGGATGTGCACGATGACATTCCAGGTCAGCACGGAATTGAGATTTTGGCCTACCAATGATAAGTCTGCAGAAGTTAACAGGGAGCTGAGATTAAGGCCTATAAACAATACACCAGCAGGAGTTGAGGTGAGGCCTATAAATGGTAGATTAGCATGGAGTTGAGATTGAGGCATATCAAAGTTACCCGATATATGTATATGTGTATGCAGACAGGTGATCTACACATAGACAAGACATTTGTTTTACCTTCCAGTGAATTCCTTCATAACTGTGAGGATCATGTGGGGCCGGTAAACCGATCTTCATTTTCTTCACTTGGTGCATATCTAGTCCAAAAAAATATTCAGACCCTTTCAAACCAGCATTACTCAAAGCAATTTAAATATAGAAACGTCTCTGTTTCTGGATGATCTATAGCAGTTACGGGATACCACAGTTGCGTCAGTGACCGACTCTTTTAAAACCTTCCGCCTTCTCCTACCCCAACCACTGCTCTTCCACTTGACTCCCACTTCCCAATTTCCATATGAAATCGGAGTTATAATTTTTGTTCCCACAATAGCATTATTTCTGCTGGTGGCAAAAAGATGAATAAAAATCAACATGAACTACCTAACAGTATTTTCGTTATTTTGGAATTACACTATCTTTAGTCTATAGCACTATATGTCGGCGATCTAAACCACTCTTGGCAAACGAGCCTCGCACAAAAGTAGGAGATACAACAGACCTGTAATCTTGAAAGCGAACAAACACCTCTGACAATGTCTGATGACCGTTACATACAGATATTTCTGGTCATTTAGAAAGTGATCATATAAGAATATTTTCTACATTACCAGAAATATCCTCATGCATTCAGCTATGGGAGCTGTACCATTAAGGTCGTCAGATGGGTACTCTATGTTCATTTTCAAGACTACAGGTCTGCTACCTCCTATTTTTGTGGGAAGCCCATTGGTCGAGTGGTTTAGGTCGCCGACATATAGTGCTGGTGGTTGGTGCCTTACTCTGGTGGTCGCTGGTTCGAATCTTGCACAGGACTCGACCAATTGTCAGCACTATAATCTGTGCTATACTAAGATAATGTAATCTCAAAATAACTAAAATACTGTTATACAATCACTTTTTAAATGACGAGAAATATTTTTATGAATTATCTACTTACATCTCTTGTACGATTCCTCAAAATCGATTATGAGGTCAGAGAGATTCTGAAATGGAGAAAATTAACACACGATTGTAATCATATAAACTGGCTTGCACAATATCTAATGCCCAATGTTGTGTTGCAGATTAGTCAATAAACAAACATCCTCACATACGTACACTGGCTTGGTTGGTTCTGGATATAAATAGATGAAGGGGTTTCCTCTAAATCAAACCAATCAGTGAACACACTAAGCCAGCTGATTACGCCAATCCGCTGTGAGGTATCAGATGTGATAGTTTTAAAATACATCATGGGCCAAACCGCTTTGATGTCAAGCTGATATCGACATCGACAAAGCAAAAACCACAGGCTTGGTATACCGACACATGTATGCTAATTGAAAACAAGTGCGGAGGATATGAAATGTATGAGATTGTATAATAGAGACATCGACTTGAGAACTCATTTGAATCACCGAAAATGACCAGGTGAACCCTCTGCGAGAATTTAGGATTTACCTGGACTTGTGAAAAAGAGAAACAAATGGATGGCACTGACCTTGAAATGAAGTGGCTTATACATAAGGTCATCTCTGCGACTCATACCCAGGGCACCCCAGCGTCCAGCACTGTACATCCCCAACACAACATGTCGGTGAACGTTCCCTGAAAACACGGTCTTGAAGCCGATTGGGAACCTCTCTACTCCCATCATACCATTTGTTAGAGCGCTAAATTTGGAATTAAGGTTCGTAACGCTGAACGAAGAGCTGTGAATAATGATTATACGGTGGATATTGGGGGATGAAATTTGAACCGTACATTATAGATTTTCAGCCTTATAAAAGGGGTTGAAATAATATGCATTTGTTAATTTGGGGGACACCAAAGTACCCGCCTTATGTGAGAATCAGCATGAGGCAACCATTACATGTTATTGCGAGGCTACAAAAAACACAAATCGTGAACATTTACTTCAAGAAAATCAGCGATAATTCGGATTGGCCGATTTTTTAGTATGGTCATGTGTGATAAATTTTATCCTCTGTCTCAGATGCTATTCTCATATAAATTAAGGAGGTTGGACTGGCTTATTAAGAGCAAATACTATCTCGCTGCAACTGTATCCGAGGTGTCAGTCAGACTGCCAAAGAATAGAGTATGTGAATAGAGTATGTGACAGTAGTCTAACCAATCCTTAGTAGCCGCTTCACTAACAATAATGGGAATATTATAGGCCCTACACCGCCTACCACAATTGTATCTGTTTTCAATTACAGGCTTGCAGAATCGGACCAGAAGATAAACAAATGCTAGTTATGTTGATGTTAACCATGTTGGTTGGTTAACTGGGCTGAATTTGACAAACAGGAAGTGGCAACCACAGAACCCGATTAGATAAATGAGCGCAAATCCATGGCTTAACCCTATCTGGCCTGAGGCAGGAGCACCCTTCCACTAGTAAACTTTTCTCTGCTGCTCCGAAACAACAAAACCAAGGAGGCCTGAAACTTGGTGACTTTAAAGCTTATCTTATTGGGGTCATTCTGAGCCTATTTCCATATACCCCCGGGCAGAGGATCCTGAGTAAATTCACAATGGCGGCCATGTGATATCCGCGAAAGTCCTGTTTTTCAATATTTTCGCTTCATTTCTTCACATTTTCCTTGCCTAAAAGGCCTTGAAAGTATTTTATTTATGCAAAACTAATTATTCTATATTTTATTTGATTTTTTTTCGAGAGAAAAATCGGAAAAATGAAAATTTCGAAAAATCGACCCCAAAAAGGCAGAAAAATGGCTTCCGAGAAGAGGACGTCACTGTGACGTCATCATGGCGGCCATCTTGGATTTTTTTTACATTTTCCGGTAGAGCTTGAACCCAAGATACCGTGTGGTAAGTTTCAGCGCTCTAGCCTTAGTGATAGAGAAAATATATGGGGGGGGGGGGGCACCTGCCCCCCCACCAGGCTCCGGCTGCGATACACCCCAAATCGCCCAGGCCAGGTAGGGTTAATAGCCTAAGTGGGACAGTTTAAGGATACATTCCCAGCACAACAGCCTCCAAGCACTTGATAGGGAGAGCTTCTTTCACCATGTCTTTAGCAACGTCCATCAGTCTGCAAAAAGAAAGCATTGGTCAGTATTATTTTCAATCACTCTGAACAGATTAAAATTCTATGAAACACCTCAATTCATGTAGCTTTATTCAGATAAACTAAACTCCGAAATATTGACCGTGTGGTTCACTGTTGCCCAAACCGTGTTTGGGTTCTGCACAGGCTTAATATGTCTACGGAGAGAAAAGTAAACAATTTTGCACAAATTCACTACTGCAAGATGCTGTTACATGTATTAAAAAAAAAATAAGACCCAGGGCCTACATAATACTCAGCATGAGAATACGTTACACTAACTGACAAATGTGATATTTCATTTTGGCACTCCAAATCGCAATTCATGGTAGCCAAAATCTCATTAAACCATGCTAGGTCCTTTGACCGGAGTTAGTTTGATTTAATGAGCTTCTTGCAAGAAAAAAAAAACCCGTATTCATTGTTATCGCTGAATAGCGATACACATAAATATGGCAGCCATATTTTCATAATGAGTATGGTGAACCCCGATTATTTTTCATTTATTATCTTCTATTAACCCGATGAATAAATACTGAAATTTAAAAAAAAATCAACCTCTAGAAATGAACGTCCTCTACTTAAAAGTTATAACCTTCAGGATGAGGACATAAGAATCCATTTATACATGCAGTGTCACGGAGTACAGGTTAATGTGGTAACGTCTCTAATTAAATGTAATTTAATCAGTGTTGGTATATATTGCTGTTACCTTACCCACAAAGTGGTCGGTTCTTCTTGATTTCATAAAACTGTGTTCCTGTATGATTGTATCTGAAAAGTATGGTCAAGGAATATTGCACATGTACATGTATGTTATTTCATCAATATACTGGTTGTGTTTCAAATGAAATCCAGGAGAAGTCCAAGCATTTCAGTATTGCATCTTTGTTGAGCAGATCAGTATGATTGAACCTTTTGTATGCGTATACGTTAGAAGCATAAAGGCAGTAAATCCTTCATGCCACAGGTGAACGTCATGGACAAAAGAATATGGATCAGTTTTCTTGAGAATGCCATCCTCCATAATGATTATGCAGATCTGTATACTCTGTATTTCCGTAATGAGGCCCTGCGGGCAGATTAGGATTGTACAGTTATTACTAGAACAGTCATTCTAAAATAACAGCCAATGAATGGATAGCATTTTGGGGTGATGCGCAACCTTCGTGGGATCTCGGTATATTTCAACAAAGGCCGAGTTCATATTGAGAAAAGATGGAGGAAAAACTTTGTGATGTTCAGAGGGAAACCGAATGGCGGCGCCTCTCAAGTCAGAACAATGCAAATCCCAAAACATGCAAATTCAAAACAAGCAGAGAGAATGAAATCAACAACAGATTACATGGGGCCTAATCCGCTCAAAAATGGGCATATTCGGAGAGATCATGAGGTCACAAGTGCACTTCGGAATGTTTCTGAATCAACTGGCTCATAATCATTATGGCTTACGTATAAGATATCCATCATGGCACGGATTTGATAGACGAGCCAGGATTATGATAAAGCCTGGATAAAAGGATACTGAAGCTGTTTCATGTAGTTCTGTATGAGTTCTAACTTGTCTGGTGTGTTCATAGTTGGCGGAAAACTGGTTGGCGGCTGAGGGACGGGTACCTGAAATAAAAACAAAAAACTTGCCATGTACTCGATGCAAATGATGTTTCTGGTTACAGTTCCTTTCCAAAAAATACAGAATGAAAGCATTAATGGGACAAAGTACAAATATCTAATTATCCAAATGGTAATCCCTCTAATTATTAATCTCCAATTCAAAATTCAGTCAGCTGTTTGGGGACAAAATTCAGTCAGCTGTTTGGGGACTAAATTCAGTCAACTGTTTGGGGACAAAATTCAGTCAACTGTTTGGGGACAAAAGTCAAGTCAGCTGTTTGGGGACAAAATTCAGTCGGCTGTATTCAGTCAGCTGTTTGGGGACAAAATTCAGTCAGCTGTTTGGGGACAAAATTCAGTCAGCTGTATTCAGTCAGCTGTTTGGGGACAAAATTCAGTCAGCTGTTTGGGGACAAAATTCAGTCAGCTGTTTGGGGACAAAATTCAGTCAGCTGTTCTTTTTGATCATGCTCTAAAATCATTGAAATAGCAGATTACCTGCATCATTTTGAACCATTTTGCAACCTTCACAATTATCCACAGCATTCAGCAATTGCCTAGGTAAATGCTGTGATTCACCTCGGCTTACTTCCTTTAAGTGCTCTAATAAATTTGATCACTCCGACTTTTATAGTGCAAAATTTCACTTCCTGTGATTGAATTATTAGGGGGATTATCATATTACAAAAAGGTTCACGATCCCATTGAATGAGGCATTAATGTACTCAGATGTACTATTTGGCTTCACACAACACTTACACCCCTGTAATGGACTATCTCTACTGTACTTAAAATGAAAAACATGTATGAAATAACTATTGGTATAATTTAATGTTTGATACCCGATATTGTATGGTATCTCAAATAAATGTGAAACAAAAATATATCCCCAGTCCCCTGCTCCAAATTCTCCTAACTACTTAAGCATTTGATGACTTATAAATGACACGATTAAATGTTAAGGTTAATCCAAATTACACCACCATACGGCCTCTGTATCCCTCCCCCCTCCACCCCACCCCATCCCAGCACATACTACCCATACACTAGCCAAGTTGACATGGCTTCGTTCGTTCCTACACTTAGCCATGTTCTCGATGAACTTGCATGTACACTCCAGGATCACAAGGCTCCATGGGTCGTTCGGCTCTATCCAGCAATAAAACAACCCCTCTCAACTCTCTGTCTATTGGTTTTATCGAGTTCGGCAGAGTTTGATTACCGTGAATAGCTGATTCATCTGCAATCAGTCTTTAAACATCAACGGCTCGTTGAATTTCTCCTCCTTTATATTCGTATGTGTCACGTGATCAGCAACATATTGTGCGGATCACGTGACCTGTACGAAGATCATGGCGATAAAGACAAGGAATTCAACCAACCGATGATGTTTGAAGACTGATTGCAGACGGATAAGCTCTTCACGACAATCAAAATCTTTGCCGAACTAGATAAAACCAATAGACGGAGAGTTGGGAGGGGTTGTTTTATTTCCCGACGGAGCCGAACGACCCATGGAGCCTTGTGATCCTGGAGTGTAAATGTAAGTTCATTGAGATTCAACATGGCTAAGTGTGGGAACGAATGAAGCCATGTCAACTTGGCTACCCACACACCAACAGAAATGAAAGAGGAAGAAATGGATTAGCGTACATGTGGATGGTCTTTGGAATAGCGTATCTTCTGTACCATGTTATAGCCATCTGGATGGATTTTGGCCACATGGTCCCACATGCGGCGCCAGGTTTTGTCATCTATGGGGAAACCATTTCTATTCACCCAGAACAGCACCCCATTGTCATCTCCCACTTCATCCTTCTCATCGGGTGAGCTGGGCAGTTTTCCGAGTTTTGATGACCTTCCAAACTTCGTGTTTTTCTGGTTGTTATCGTCGAATGGGTCGTCTACTCGCACTAAAGTTCCGAAATTAGGGAGTGCTCCTCCAGCCTTTGAAACTGGCATCGTGTGAATAATACAGCTACTTGGCAATCAGTACCATACTGGCCACAACAACAACGGCCACGCCCCCTTTTTATGTCAACAATATCATTTAAGAGGTAAAACATGGAAAGCTTTTGACGCCAGACAAACTCTCAACTGATCCATTTTGTAATTAACCGTATACGAGCCTCCCTCAATGCAAAAGGAGCTTTACAAGTTGAAAATTATTCGAACAGCATTATTAGTTTTCCCGCGACCCCCAAGGAAAAATCTGTTTACACGTTGTTGCCGTGAAGTGGACCGTCTCCTGTAGCACAACAATCTGTGGCGAGTATTTCCTGTCGTAAACTGTGCATCAGAACGCTTTACGGTAACGCGAGTAGCTGTCAAAAAATCGAGGCATGGATTGGGATTTTTTGTTCTATTTGCAAGGCTGGATAGGGATGGTGGCGTTGATGGCGTTAGGAAATACCGTTATGTGCTTCCGAGACCATAGTTTTCTGTCCACAAGATTATACACAGGCGCAGCAAATGAAGGTCAAGTAATATGTCGTAAATTGGACCCCACATAAATCAATCAATAGTTTATTGCACGACTTTGAGACATACAAAGCATGGCAAGAGACAAAGTAGTTGAAAATATTTACATTATATACAGTGCATACATTGCGATACAACATAATCGCAAACCAGCAACTTTTTTTGCTATCGCACTTGGAAAAGTTTGAATATCTTGAAATAAACGCATTAATGAAGAGTGATGAATGGTTTGAAAATACTTACCATAAGCACATCCGTTCTAGAAAATGTTACTACTTTTCTGGTAAGAAGAAATTTTGAAGGATTTTTTGTCAAAAGATCTTGTGTACCAAACATTTACAAAGAGCCTTGGTCCCTTTCTCCAACCAGCAGCACAGAAAGTAGGCTATTGCCAGATGTTGGCAAGGGAAAGGGATGAGGACTCTTTCACAACAGCATTCATAATTCATTAATTCCTTCGGGCACAATTGAACAATAAATGATCTCTCTATATCATTTTCTTCAAATATAGATTAGTATTGCATTAAAACAGGCTGTATTACATGTGTGAAGTTTCTTGGATATATTTTAAAATAAATTGTTCTATTTTTGTAGTGAACGGATTAGCAGCGAGATTGTTTGGAGTATGGACTTTGCTGGCAGCTGGCTTACGATTGTATTGTGCATTTAACATCCGTAATAGAGGGTAATACTGCTATAAATAACATTATAGTTTTCTTCTATTCCTCAAGTTTTTGTTTAGTTATTCATATCATGTTAATACTACTAGTATTTTTTCATGATAACCACATAACACTAGTTTATAGTCACCCCAAATAATTCTGCTAGTAATTTTCTTCTCTATCACCGATTTGGTTACGATAATCCATCTAATAATTCAATCCCCCTATCAAAATTCAATCACCTCCAGATTTGGAGACAAAATTCTGTTAATGGTTCTAATAAATTTGATCAGCATTCAAAATCACTGAAATAAAGAAATAATGGATTATATACTTGATTTTCAACCATTTTTTTTTTTCAACTTTCTATTCTAATAAATTTGATCATCCACTGATTTATTCTGGAAAATTTCACTTCCTGCGATTGAATTATTAGAGGGATTACCATGGTCGAATATTCGTTTGTGAACAATAAAAACAGAAGTAATATACTATGAGGTAACTGTGTTGTTAATACTGAACAAGTTTCATTTGGCTTCACTTTCAGTATTTATGACATGACCTTGTTTTCATTCGTGCTGGCCTGTGTCCATTTCTTGTTGGAGACTTTCGTGTACAAAACAGCTTTGCTAACAATTGGAGTCCTCATGCCATTGTGTATATCAGGTAACGACCCAAGTCAATTGTCACAACATGTGAATTCTCAAACAGACAAGGCAATGCTACTGATGGGTAGATGGATTGTGGGGAAAGTATAAGTGAGAGGTTTAAATTCTACTTTGACGCATGTATCTTATTGATCAATCAAAGAATACTGTAAGGATATTAAAGGGTTTTGACATGTATCAGGAGTTCATTGTAGTGAATCTTGTTGCAGGCTCTGGTAGCAATCAATTGATATAGAAGAAAGCAAACGGGATCAATATGAGAAATATTGATAATCCGCCTTTTGCACATTATTGAGAGAACAAAGAAGAGCCTGTCTGTGGCAGTCACCAATGACTTCAGCTGATCAGCTATTAGATTGTATAATTTCACTTTGCACTATCTTTTAACCAAGGAGAATATTTTGAACTTTGTGATAACTGACATAATTTTAAGCATATGTACTACCAGTATATTTTTACCAGTTTTAAAAGAAAACATCACTAGGATTAGAATAATGTATAATTTGGCATATATTACATGGAAATATGCCAGCTATCACCATTTCAAAATATTCTTCTAGGTTTAAAGACCGGGCAATGTTAAATTATATGAACCAGCTGAAATCATGTGTCATTGCAGGGACCGGCTCTTCTTCGTTCTCTCAAATAATGTGCAAAAGGCGGATTCATACATACGCAAGCCTGCATCGAGGCTCTGGACACATTGTTTTTTTTTCAAACTAGGCTGAAATTATGTTGCAGAGCTTTGCTGGTCAATATAGCTGTTGAATTAATAACGAACTTGTTATACGTATGTATCCCTAAAATGACTCCATTTCTTGTATTGCAGCATTGTCCACTATTGGCATGGTGATTGGTTATAGGTATATTGGACAGCCCACAGACCAAAACAGAAAGTTTTCATGATTCTCTATTCAATTTCCATTATTTAAGGCTCAAATTTCATTGCCCAATTTTATACGTTTGTACAGTTTATGTAAATAAACTCTGCTGAAATACATGCATTCACTACCGTAAATCCACATACCTTGGGTTAATTGTTGGTATATTTGATAACTGCATCATATACATGTAAAAAGAAACACAGTAAATAAGCAATCAGAGATTGTTTGAATTGTATGGCGGTCCAACGGACAGACAAACCAAACTGGCCAGAGGGGTAAAAATCAATAGGCTTACACTTTCTTTGCCATCAATCCACAAATTTGAGTCTTTACTGTACAACAATTCTCAGTGATTTACAATATTTTTAATCAGTGACCTTTGACCTTTTGACCTCACAATGAACAGGGTTCCTCTTTGACCCAAGAGTAAGGTATACCCACAGATTGGTATCAATCCATGACATGGAACTGGAGATATTGCACAGACAAGCAAAAGTTAACAGATGGACACAGGGGCAGATATAGGCCTTATTTTATACCGTTATAGGGCGCCCAAAATAAAGGTGGTCTAAAATCGCCCAAATTAAGAAACGAAAAACGCCCAAATTACGACGAAAACATTCAGGTATTTTAGTTTATTATGCGGTAAATTTACGTTTTGTATTTAATTTTGAGATGGTTTACTCACGTTTGCATTTGTCATTTCAAAAACGAAGCGGCGAAACCAAGACAAAAATTGCCAATGTGAGCCACCATGTTACATTTACCAACCCGATTCATATGAACTTCACTTGATAACTTGATAGGGAAATTTAACTTCAACTACGCTGAACGCTAGCTGGAAGTTATCGTCTTGCGGGCAATGGTGGGCCGCGTGGAACAAGGTGTTTGCGCAGCGACCCCTGGTGGCGAGGTTGATTCGAGCCGACTTCTACTTCCCGTGAAGAAAGCCAATGAAAATGCCTCGTGGTCGGCCACTGACAATCGGGAGTTCTCATAATCCGAAAAGCGCCAGCTATGCCCACAGTCAAAAGAGAACTGCTGAGCTTGTGAAGACAACGGGCAGAGGAATAGGCCGTTTTATTCAGACACGTCCACGGACCGATCCTGGTAATTTCATGTTCCCAAGTCATGTTCTTTGGGAGTTGTCTCCCCCTGGTCTATATCACCAGTGCAGAGATCGCCAGGTTTTCAGTTGCCAAGTCTCACAGAATTTCCGTGAGTATCAAGAAATATGGACTAACCTCCCGGTCTCACGGAAGAGTTTAGAAATCTCATGGAATTCATAGAATATCTTCTCTAAAGTGTAAATCTGCGAAAAACCCCCACCTTTTCTCAGGAAAAGGAATGTAATATAACATTTTTGACAATTTTTCTATAAAAATTGATATCTCATATGAAAATTTATTGTCTGATGCGTTTTAGGGCGTTTGAGAACGTCTAGGCAGGCCCCAGACCCCCGGCCACAACACAAAAGACGCCCAAATTAAAAAGCTGTATCTGCCCCTGGGACAGAAATCATGATTGCAATATACGACCTCATCTATCGATGGGTGTATGGCAGTGCACATATACATCTAAATCATTCACTATACAAACTTTTTTGTTACGTAGTCTGGGAGTTACAGTCCAGACAACAATGTACATGTCCTATATAGCTTATACTGATATGGAGGATAAAGGGCCCAAACTCGAGAGAAATCATTGGAACTGGTAACTCTGCACAACTGCAGAACTTAAGCGTATACTTCATGTATTTCAAATGTCTTCACCTTTTAATAAGGGAGATACAGCCTGAACAAGAATGTGCTTATCAACGATATCAAAGATATAGGGGCTTAAAGATCATCAACATGGGTTAAAACCCCAACAGTGCACATCTGCAGGATGTTAAGTATCCTCTGAGAGAAATTGAAGTGGGTAAAAAGCATGACAATGCAAACCTACATAATACTTTGGGCAATTAATAAGGGATATGCAGCCTGGATGATAGCATATAGTAAACTGGTTAAAAAAAGGGACAATTACCAAAAGGGATAAAACAATTCCTGACATTGCACATCTACAAGGTAAGAAGCATCTTCCAAGGAAATTTTGAAGTTGTTCATCAAAATGTACCCCGAGATATGAGCCAGACAAGCATATATTAATGTTGACGATAAAGGGCAATAACTCTGGGGAAATTCATCATACCAGTAAAAAATTTGGCTTCACATGTGCATTTCAAAGTTATCAATCCACCAAGATATGGGCTGACCAAGCATATATTAAGATAAACGGCAATAACTCGAGGGAAAGGGAGAGGGAAAATCCACACAAAAAATTTACTGCACATCTGCAAGCTACTAGCAGCTTCCATGTAAGATTTGAAGTTGTCCATCAAATAGTGATCTTTAATTCTGAATAGAAATTTTTAGCTGAAGAGTCCCAGGTTTTGGATTGTGATAATCTGTTTGGATTCTCACGAATTTTAGGACAAAGAGCAAGGCCTGCTCAATATAGTTTTGTGTATTAATCCATTAGGATGATGATCACTTCAAGGAACAAGTTTGACCAGTAACACAAACATCCATAGGTCACATGTACACCAGTTTGAACAACGTATGATCTCCCTAAATGTTTGTCTCCCGGTTATCGAGGCAAACTGTACAGAGTGAGTGAATATGATATCAACATTATTTCAATCAAATCAGGACGTTTGGTTCCTTTTCACACCCGGAAACCAAACGTATGGGTCCTATTCCTCTTAACTGGAACCCCACCATTGGGGTCCTATTCCATTTTGCACCCAGGAAACCTACGGGTGCCCCAGTTAGTCTCTTCTCAGTCTTACGACAAGCTCTCGGAGGGGCCCCCGAGGCCTAGCCTATTCTCACCATGACCTGGAGTGTCCACGACGACATCCCAGGTCAATCCCCGGGAGCCACATGGAGCCTGTAAAGACGAGCAACCCAAGCATTTATCAATCTACTTTTCATTTGGGTGACCTCTATTTTACAGATCTGATCCAACATTTATGAATGATCTGAATTAAATTTTGTACAGCCAGCAACCCTGAAAAACTTAGAAAATCACTCCTACTATGCGGTGAGAAAACATGGGGATTATATAGGGCTGACCTCTGCTCCGACCCCTTCGTCCAAAGTCAGACTTTACATACTATCAAAATGCGTAAATTCGAAATCCACATTGTGGATAAACATACTATATAAGAGATGTATCCACATTTGTATCAACAGATATATAATTTCCATACTTATTTAATCTGTGAGAAAATTGATCTACTAAAGGTACATCCAGACAAAAAATCGCAATCGCCAGCAAGTTCCGAAAATTAGCCATTCTTCTACTCAATGATCCTTTTTCTAACAACTCTTGGCTATAAAACAAGTGTACAAGGACACCCCAGGTCAATCCCATGACCAGGGGTGTGCACAATGACACCCCATGTTAATCCCATGACGAGGGTTGTGCACGATGACAACCCAGGTCAATCCCATTATCAGGGGTGTGCACAAGGACACCCCAGGTCAATCCCATGACCAGGGGTGTGCACGATGACACCCCATTTCAATCCCATGAAGAGGGGTGTGCACGATGACAACCCAGGTCAATCCCATGACCAGGGGTGTGCACAATGAAACCCCAGGTCAATCCCATGACCAGGGGTGTGCACGATGACACCCCATGTCAATCCCATGACGAGGGGTGTGCACAATGACAACCCAGGTCAATCCCATTATCAGGGGTATGCACAAGGACACCCCAGGTCAATCCCATGACCAAGGGTGTGCACAATGAAACCCCAGGTCAATCCCATGACCAGGGGAGTGCACGAAGACACCCCAGGTCAATCCCATGACCAGGAGTGTGCACGATGACAACCCAGGTCAATCCCATGACCAGGGGTGTGCACAATGAAACCCCAGGTCAATCCCATGACCAGGGGTGTGCACGATGACCCCCAGGTCAATCCCATGACCACGAGTGTGCACGATGATTCCCAGGTCAATCCCATGACCAGGGGTGTGCACAATGAAACCCCAGGTCAATCCCATGACGGGGTGCATGACGGTCAATGTGGGGTGTGCACGATGAAGGTCAATCCCATGACCAGGTGTGCACGATGACCCCCAGGTCAATCCCATGACCACGGTGTGCACGATGATTCCCAGGTCAATCCCATGACCAGGGGTGTGCACGGATGACACTCCAGGTCAATCCCATGACCAGGGGTGTGCACGATGATTCCCAGGTCAATCCCATGACCAGGGGTGTGCACGATGACACTCCAGGTCAATCCCATGACCAGGGGTGTGCACGATGACACTCCAGGTCAATCCCATGACCACGAGTGTGCACGATGACCCCCAGGTCAATCCCATGACCAGGGGAGTGCACAATGAAACCCCAGGTCAATCCCATGACCAGGGGTGTGCACGGTGACACTCCAGGTCGAAATCCTGGGAGATCCACGGGGCCAGGTCAGTAGCTTGATACCTGTAATTCTGTTTTCATCAATTCCATTAGCTACTCTTATGTAAGCAAATGTGAGATGGCAAAACTGTATTTCAACAGAGTAAATATTACATGAACATGATGAACAACATGACCATGACATTATTGTTGAGGATCAACATGGGCCCATTGTTCACAACGATGACATTGTCGAGTCGACATCTCAGACTGAACAATGGTTTGTACGGTCTGTGTTTACAATATGCCTCTCCATGTAGGACATTTCTTTTTCTGAATGCAAAATATTAATGTTTCACGTGATATTTGTCATTAAGTTTGCCCGCTTTCTGGGCTTTCGAAATCCTTCGGAGTGACTGAATTTCTCGTCTAATCTTCTTTCTGCCTTGTCCTCCTCGTGTAAATTTCTTCAACTCTCGCAACTTACGCATCGAGGTGCACACGGCAACCTCTGTCCCCGCATCGCAATGGTCGGGCAGATGAAGTCGTGGCTTGTCTGGTTTCCGTAATGTCAGGACTCTTATGGTCAATTTACTTGCCTTCTGCGCCCTTTGAACCTTGGTGAACTTCTTGGATTTTCTCACTCCTTCCGCATGATTACTGAGATGAAGATTCGACTCCATGAACGTATAGAAGATTTTGGGACAGAAATTGCACATGAAGACCTGGAATGCTCCAGGATCGCACAGTGCATATGGGTGATGGTTATCTTTTCGCCAGTGGGAGAACAGCTGCTTTGACTTAAGAAAAGTTATTCCACATTTACACTTCTTGGCATCAACATAGGGCAGCGTTTCGTCCATTTCCACCTCTGCTACAGAATACAGATCTTGCACATTAGGATTGTTATGGGAAAGGCTATAATGTAAGGAACAGACATATATATCTTTAAATATGCTCTTGCACGAATTGACCGGGCAGATGGGCACTAGGGACTGAAACACAGCTGGTTGGTGTGTCAACAAGGCTTTGGACACGACAGATATGGCTTCAATCTCCGTCTTTCTGGTATCGCGCTTGCACAAGCTGGCAGAGTAATGGAGTTCGGTGGTCAAGTGTCTACGCATCACCTCTCTGTCCAGGTCTGTTAACTCGCAGAGGTCACATCGCCAACAGTTCTCGAAGTTTGTCTTGTCCAGTCTGGCTCTCTTCCCCCGAGGCTCACCTGCACCCGGCTCTGTGATTGGATGGTCAACACCGGTGGCAAGATTCGATTCTGTACCAGTTTCAGGCTGGCATAGTTGTTCAGTTCCATTCGAACTTGATCGTGGCTTCCCAAACATGTAGTCTTCTGCCTGGAGACATTCGTTTCCTCTCTTCCGTGGCTTCCCAAACAGGACTTCCTCAGAAGTTGATTGGAGACATTCATTCCCTGTTTTCCGTGGTGATACAAACTGAAATTCTTCAAGAGTTGACCGGGGACCTTTGTCCTCTTTCTTCTGATTGTTGGGTTCTCCCTCTGTTGGATTGCTTCTGCTTACCGTAGAGTTTTTCTTGAATTTCACTAAGTTTTGATCTCCAAACGATAGATCTGGGCTCAGATTTTTGGCTTTAGTCCCTGTTCTCTTATCTCCTTTGGCGTCTCCCTTGCCTCCACTGGATTTAGCAGAAGGATTATTGCCTCCACTGGGTTTAGCAGAAGGATTATTGCCTCCACTGGGTTTAGCAGAAGGATTATTGCCTTCACTGGGTTTAGCAGAAGTATTATTGCCTCCACTGGGTTTAGCAGAAGTATTATTGCCTCCACTGGGTTTAGAAGAAGGATTATTACTTCCACTGGGTTTAGCAGAAGGATTATTTCCTCCACTGGGTTTAGCAGAAGGATTATTGCCTCCACTGGGTTTAGCAGAAGGATTATTACCTCCACTGGGTTTAGCAGAAGTATTATTGCCTCCACTGGGTATAGCTGAAGGATTATTGCTTCCACTGGGTTTAGCAGAAGGTGGACTGATAACCGGTTCCTTTTCTCTAAGGTGGACATTATCATGGGATGTCAAGCTTTCACTCGAGTTTGGGCCGAACATTGCAAACTGACATTTCCTCTTCAGTTTCCTAATTGCTGCAGACTCATTCCTCGTCATGGATCGGATAAATTCACTTCGGGCATTCTGTAGTTCGTAGGAGGAATATGGTCCTATAGGTTGTATTTCTGGGAAACTGTCATGCCGTGCATGTCCCGAGTGTTGATTCGCCATTGTACTTTGACCTGAAAAATAAATAAGACCATTATATTATTGGTCAGCCATCACATTCCAACCAACAAGAGGGCTTCATACCACTCATATTTGGTATGTACATCATTCTCACTAGCCAAGGCAGTTTTGGAGGGTTTTATCCTATCTAGACGAGAGCCATCATTTATAAAATAATACACCACAAACTGGATCACTCTTTTTTAACCTGGCATTCAAGGAGTGAATAGAATTTAATGTCGCTTTCAACAATATTTCAGCTATATTGCAAGGAACCAACTAAGCACCACCCAGCCAAGTTACGCTCCTGCTACTTCAAAGAAGAAATCTTTGAAGCAGCATGGAACCGGACACCCTCCATCCACCCTATAAAACAC
>JAVTVY010052316.1:0-26415 GCA_036873755.1 Hanleya hanleyi
AATCTCTCTCCACCCCCCCCCCCTCTTCGTCAGACAGTGCAGCTGCCACATTGCCCAATGTTGAACTCCCTGCTAAGACCCAATGCATGTTTCTTGGACTACAAAACAGTATTAGAATTTCTCTAACATCATCTACCATGACAGATGTGACGTTAGATACCAGTTTTATTTCACTTTCATCTCCTAATAATAATATTCCCATTTGCGATCATTGTTTACTAGCTTGATGTCAGTAGTGGTCAGATAATGACAAGTTTATAATGGTTACAGCTGATTCATGTTGTTTTAGTAAGGCCATCATCATTTGAAATGTTGCTAACGTCATTTCTTTTTTGAGAGATGAAAAAATAGCAGATTTTGGTACCCTTTATAAGAGAATACACCAATTATTTCTGCTGAAACTGCAAAAAAAAACAAAACAAAGATTAGCATTTTCAAATTGCTGTAGCATATGGTATGACCTTTATGATTGGTCAACAGGAATTTTCCATCCAAATATGGTAACCGTTTTGTTGTTGTTTGGCTATCTCTAACCCTGTGTATTATCTCGTCAGGAATGGATTTTCACAGTGCCCATATGTTCATGTTGAACTTATATCATATGAGTTGTTCCACCACTGTCATCTTTGGTGTGTAAGAGAGTAAATTGATTTTGGATATTTCCTGAACTGAGTGAGGGGTTCACTAAGTTTTACGTATGCAAAACGTCCTATTTTCTTCATTCTTTTCTCACTGAAAACCAGTTTTAACCTAGTGTACAAAGGAAAAATACCAAAACCCCTCCCCCACCTCCTGCAATCATGCCTGTGTGATCTCGTGCCTGTGTGATAATCGAATGCCCCGTTTGAAGCACAGTCCAGTTCTCATCATACATGTGATGCATGTAATGGACGATGAAGCCATCACACCGAGGCATTGTTTTGTCAATGCAGGCCACAAATCACACAGATCAACCCCTCTTCAATCACTCTTAATCCCTTTCTAATCATATGCTCAATCACACTCAATTCCTTCTTAATAACATTCAATCCCCCCTCAGTCACAATCCCTCCTCACACTCAATCCATCTTCAATCACTCTTATTCCCTCCACACTCATTCTCAATCCCTTCTCAACCACACTCAATCCCTCCTCAGTCACAATCTTTCCTCAGTCACAATTCCTCCTCACACTCAATCCATCATCAATCAGTCTTAATCCCTCCACACTCATTCCCAATCCCTTCTCAATCACACTCAATCCATCCTCAGTCAGTCTTTATTCCTACACATCGCTCTTAATCGCTCCTCAACCCCTCTCAGTCCCTCAATCACACTCAGTCCCTCCTTAATTCATCCTCAATCCCTCAATTGCAATCCCTTCTTAATCACACTCAATCCATCCTCAATCACACCCAATCTCTCAATGACACTCAATCCCTCAATCACTCTCAGTCCCATCTCAATCACTCTCAAATACTCCTCAATCACTCGCATTCCCTCCTCAATCACTCAATCCCTCCGCATCCCTCAATCGCATCTTAATGACACTTAATCCACACTCAATCCTTGCTAAACCACATTCAATCGCTCTTCACACTGACACTCAATTCCTCCTCAATCTCACTCAATCCCTGTTCAACCACACTCAATCACACTCAGTCCCTCCTCAATCAAAAAAAATTCCTCCTTTACACATAGTCCTTGAGATACATGTATACATGTACATTAACTCTCGTGCTATTTTCATTATTTATGCCTGGTAAATTTGTCCGTCGTTAGGCTTGTGCCGGATGTGTATGACCTATTTTATGTACTTTTCACTGTTCCATTTAAACACCTCCCCAGTTATTATATCAGAGAACCTGTCTAGCCAAACAAACTATTTCAGGCTATACACTGAGCTTTTATGACCAATAAACACAATAAACTTGTCCCATTTTATCATGAGCAAAAGGTCCCAGGATCAGCATATAGTTCATGTAAGATGATGTGACGTGAATTTACGGGATTTCCAATAGTAGCAAATGGGGAAGTGGTCGACCTTTGATCGTTAGGCTAACGTGAAATCACGTTGAAAAGCGGTATCTCCTCTTACATGAACTATATACCCCAGGATCTCTATGTGTAACAAGCTTCCAAAATTCAAGAATGTTTTTTTTTAACGAAACCTAAAAATTCATAATCAACTGAAACAAAATTGACAAAAAAATATTTACTTATACCAAAACTTAAGCTTTTAAAAAATGATCACCTCTGCAGACAGTTATTGCACCATACCATTTTCTGCTAAACTGTTCAAACGCGACAGTCTCCTGCGATTTCCCCTTCTACACTTTTGTACTTTCTTCTCTCTTTGATACAAACATCCAGACAATGAAAAATCACAACTGATCTCAAACTCCAGAAACCCTGAAAAGCGGTATCTCCTCTTACATGAACTATATACCAGATCTCTGTGTAATAAGCTTCCAAAATTCAAGAATGCTTTTTTTTAACAAAACCTAAAAATTCATAATCAACTGAAACAAAATTGACAAAAAAATATATTTTTACTTATACCAAAACTTAAGCTTTTAAAACACCAGTCAAAGCAACAGGTTCCTGGACAACCCAATCAAAGACTGGATTACTTGGCTAGAATTGCGGGTGAGTCACATGGTATAACACATGGTGATCAATTGATCAAGTAATTAACTTTCATCAAACTTTTTAACAAATGATATATTTAAAACTATGAAACTATATAAGATTTAGGCTGGGTTATAAGTCATTTAACTTTCATGCAAATTTAAAGAAAATTGCTTCTTTGTAGTTTTTGCTCATTTCTCCGACGTGTCTGAAATTTTAATCATGTTTTTCAGATTGGCTTTCTAATAACTCCTATGCTAGTGAGCGAAAAGCCATGAAATTTGGAAACAATGCTGTACATGAACATATGCAGAAGTCAACAAGCTTGCCTCAGTTCTAAATTTGCTCCCATTTCAAAGGTGACGGGGACACATTTTTCAGATTTGTTCAAATTAATGAACTTTGAACCGTCATCAGGCCATTTCCAGGATGCAAGTTAAATAAATCAGGCACAATTATTTTGTTTGAAAAGTATATTATACATGTAAGAATCAGCAGGTTTAAATATTTTACTTCAATACTTTAGGATATTTGATGCCTAAATTTTCACAAACCATTTCGTTGAACTTCAAATAATTCAGTTGTTATGTAGTGAACAGAAGAACAACATTTTCACAGCAAGAGCTTTCAGAAAATATGTAACTTGTTTTTAGTAGTGAGCTTATTTATTGCAGTTTAATTGAGCGAATAATGATAAGGTGTTGTAGGTATCCAGGAACCTTGGTATGTAAACCCCCCTATGGCAGTTTTGTACACCCCTTGATAATTTGTCTTCTGTAGCAATAAATATAAACATAACAATAATAATGTATATATTGTATGAAAGCATATGCCCTGAGGAATTTACTTATGTAATTTACATAACTGTTGCTACCACCGTGTAGAAAATATCCGAAATTAAAAAAAAAAGAAAAAAGTGAAATGAAAACAATAGCCTCCATTCTTCAGTTGAAATTTTGTGAAAACTTTTAACATATTTCAAATTTGATGTTATACCTTGATCAAACACAACTAGAACTAATAATTGGCATCTCAGTTTTTACCCCTCGGGCAAATTTTGCCCGAAGGGTATTGTCGTCATCAGCGTCGTCTGTCTGTCCGTCTGTCTGTCTGTCTGTCCGTCTGTCCATCTTTCTTGTGAACACGATATCTCAAGAAGAATTATAGCCAGGCATTGTGAATTGATACCACATATGTATCGAGTGAAGGGTCAGAAGCCTATTAAAAATGACTGACCTTGACCTATTTTATCAAGGTCAAGTTCTAGTATTTGCTATATTTTTTGAAGGATTGAATCTAGGGTCTCCAAATTCATATTATATATGCAACTCATGATTGACAAGAAGTCTATCCCAGTTGACTGACCTTGACCTATTTTTTATAGGTCATATACTGTTTATTGTGATATAAGATGAAGAATAAAGCTAGGCTTTCCAAATTAATACTATGTATACATCTGGCGAAGGTCCAGAGGTGTACTGAAGATGACTGACCTTGACCTATATTATCAAGGTCAAGCTGGGGTCTCCAAATTCATATTACTTAAGCAACTCGTGATTGACTAGAAGCCTATCCCAGTTGACTGACCTTGACCTATTTTTTCAAGGTCATGTACTGTTTATTAAGGTCTAACATGAAGAATATAGCTAGGCTTTCCAAATTAATACCATATGTACATCTGGTGATGCTCCAAAGGTATGCTGAAGATGGCTGACCTTGACCTATTTTATCCTTGACCTATTTTATCCAAGACAGATTCTATTTAGTACAATATTCCATGAAAGATTATATATCTACATTGTCCAAATTTATATCACTTATGGCTGGACCTGAAATCTAATGAAGAATATCACTGACCTTGACCTATTGTTAAAAGGTCAAATTCTATATGTTAAGTCTAAGATCTCCAAATTCATGTTCCCTATGCAATTAGGTTAGAATTGACATGAAAATTTTTGAAGATGACTGATCTATATTTTCAAGATAAAATTACTTGATTGGATTATAAGTTTATAGAAGAGTATATTTAGAGCTAAGAATTCGGTCATGCTCTACCAGAACCTCAGGCCTTGGCAAAAGCTGAACTACAGTCAACTCTACTAGATCACATTTTTGTTAATCTAGTTCCAAAAATACACGGATGATGTTATACAATGCATGATTGCTGGGTGTAGACAATAGCCGAGGGGTATTGAAGCCCAATGGGCTATTTTTTAAATTTCTAGTTCTATTTTTAAAGCATTTCAACTAAAATGAATTGACAAAAATCGATTATCTTACAACTTTCTACATTAAAAATTGATAATCCAAAAGCTAAGTTGAACGTATAAAAACTGAGCTGCTGTTGACTAGATCACAATGTAAATAACAGCCATGCCAAATTTCACAAGCATAGCCTGAATACGTTTCCAGAAATACAAGTTGAAACTTGAATTTTGGCACAAAATGCTAGAAATCGGTCAAAAACCATCCGGTTGTACATTTGAAGGAATAAATCTAATATTTCTCATGAATTCTGTTAAAAATACATTTTGTAACCTGCCATATAGAACCTTTGAAATGATTTTTGAGAGAGAAAGAATAAATTGGTCGTCAGCGGGAGTCGAACTCACGACCCTGGCTCAACATGCCATTGCTCCACCGACTGAGCTATGATGGCCCATAGGTATTACACCTGTGGATTGTCCCTGTGATGACCAACCTTCTCTCTCAGTGTTGCAATGTGCGCAACTGGCATTATAATGAAATGATATTTGATATGGCATATAGCCCGCCACTGAGCATATATACATATATGAAATCATTTTTGAGAGAGAAAGAATAAATTGGTCCTCAGCGGGATTCGAACCCACGATCCCGTCTCATGTAGAACCTACAATGTAGTCACCAACCTTCTTATTCCAGATATCTTTTCTTCAAAAAGTATTCATGGTTTAAATCTGATTTAAACTCAGAAAACTTGCTAAAAATTTTTAAGCTGGAAAATTTTTACACCTGATCTGATCGCTGCACAGTGTGTGTCTGAGCAAAGCCCAGGCCGCTCATCTGTTTATTAATTTGTCAGACAATTAGACTGGTCATTAGCTGCTGTAAATTAGACCACAATACACACTCGTGCAGTCATTAATGCCTCACAATAAATAGTCGCGCAAAAGGTTTATCTGTTGCCACCCAACAAGATCTGTTTAACTTATATTCCACTCATTTTAGGAACTAAATTTTCAAACCGAAACTTGAACCACTTATTATTGGAATTTGATTTCATTTTTTCACCAAATACTTGACCCTTTACTGAATATTCAAGTAATGAAATAACTTAAAAATGACAAATTTTGACCCTCAGGGGTGTTGTGTATCATTAAAGGTGAACTGTTCTGTTAAAATGTCAGAACGGCCTTTGTACATGTACTTATAGTTGTTTATGTGTGGTCAAAGTTCTGTGGATTATTTTCTTCTTCCGAGTATACATGTACCATAAGTAAAAACTTATATCATCAGAAAACGGAAGCTACAACTTTAGAAAACATCCTCAGTCATCTGACCTAGCATGATGTCATGTAAATGGTACATTATACTGAAACTTGAATGAAGGAGACTTCTATAACATCGTAGTATTCTACAAGCAATGTAAGTTTTCAATACCGTTTTAAAACAGGATAACTTTAATATTGTTATTATTACAATTTAGCAAAATATATTTGCCTCAATATCATATAGCAGTTATATCACACAACACAAGATGTTTGTAAGCAACATTTTAGGATAAAATTAGAAGCTTTACAGTTAACTTTAAAAGAGAAAATTGTCCCATCTTGAGGCTGAGGGTGTTTACTGTACAGTTGAGTGATCCCAGGTCATTAACTTTCACATTGCCACTCTTGGTTCACTCTGCCACCAGTACTCTATCCCTGGTTCACTGTTTGCCCTGCAGCAGTAAATCTCTCCTGTAGGTACATGTAACTTGTATAATCACTGTGTACTTACTTATATCACTGACATTTGGCTACAGATGCCTACTTTAAACCCGCTCTGTACCTTAACACTACAATTGTACCGCTAGACATACATAGTTCAATAATTGCCTGCAATTGACATGTATACAAAAATGAAAATTACAGGTGATAAGAGAATTAACTCAAATGCAGTACTGTTTTTGGAACCGAATCAGTGGAAAATACAGAAAAAAAAAGAAGAGAAACAGATTCAATCCAACTTGAGTATGCTGTGTTTATAATGCTGTTCATTACTTGTGTTTATGATAGATATATAACTTTTACCACATCTATTGTTAAACTAAACCCCCTTCTATCACTAACAAATTTTACATTTAGAGCAGATACAAAACTGGAGAAATGGCTGCCTGGAAGGTCTTGAGAATTAGCCTGTGAATGTCACACATGTAACACTGGCATTGCTGTGAATAATATAACACAAAGCTATTCTGTGGATAACAACTTCTTTTTGCTGTGGAGCTGACGTTTCGTTGGAGATACTTCCAACTTTCTCAAAGCTAATGAAAAAGTAAATAATATAGAAAATATGAATAAATGTCAAAAGCTTTATTCCTATCAATAACCATCAACCGAATTAAGGCATATATACAGATATATAGTATTGTTAATTATCCTGGACTCTTTTTATGATGAGTGACCTTGGCCCATATATTTTAGGTCACTAGTCAATTGACAAAGACATAGAAAATGAAAGTTTAACGATATACAGTCTTCTCTGAATCTCACGCAAGGCCCATTCACCATAATGTGAGATACGTAAAAAGTTTTGTAGATGTCAGCACTAAACCTGCATATGAAAGGTTTAATGAGTGCTTGCTTCCCTGACATTTATACTTGTAGATATAACCCTGAAGTGAAAACTTCTCAACAGTTAGAGTTGTATAGTGTACATGTAACAGCTGTTCACCGTTCTGTCTGGTTTGAATGGTGGAATAGATTTTGATCCTTACTCACCTTGTCATACTGCCCTGTACACTGTGTACGCCTGAAAGGTGATGTTATGCGATAGCGATTACTATCCGTCAGTTCATGTTCGGTCCATATCTGTGACAATTTTCTTTCTACCGTTGTGATTTTTGTGAGTGGGATACACTAGGTTGAGATGATGTGCCCCGTACATGTACCAATATTGAGGTCAAGGTCAGAGATTAAAGGTCACGATGGCCAAAAATCAGGGAATCATAAAATTGGCTTGTTAAGAATATAAAGAGCAATTTAATATGAAAACCTTTGCATTTCACCTTTAGTATCATTCAGATGTGCACTGTTGGGAGTTTTACTCATGTTGATGATTTTCTCCAGAGTTATGGCCCTTAATCATCGACATCAATATATGCTTGTGACTTGTCCAGACCATTCTCAGTTACTATTTGAGGACAACTTTGACGTTTTTTTGGTCAGATATTGACTATCTCGCAGATGTGCAGTGTCAGGTATTTTAATCCATTTCATTGCTTTTCCCTAGAGTTATGGCCCTTTATCGTTGACACAAATATATGCTCCAGTACATACATGTCCGGGCTGTATCTCCCTTATTGATTGGCGAAGTAGTTTGAAATCTTCTAAGCAGATGCTTGGTATCTTTCAGGTGTGCACTGTCAGATTTGTTACCAGATTCAATGATTTCTCTAGAGTTCTGTCCCTTTATTTTCAATATCAATATAGGTTACAGACATGTACATTCTTTTCTGGACTGTAACTCCCTGACTACTTGGCGAGGAATCATCATACTTACCATTTTTGCCGAAGGATATTGTTGCCATCATCAACTTTCTGTCCGTCTGTCTACATGTACATGTATCTTTCTTGTCGACACAACATCTCAAGAAGGATTTATTGTCAGCCATCAATACCACATGGATGCAGCTGGTGATGAGTCAGAAGCCTAGTGAAAATGACCGACCTTGACCTGTTTTATCAAGTTCAAATTCCAGTATTTGCAATATATTTTTTTTAGGGATTAAAGGTAGTCTCAAAGCTAAAATTGATATTACATATGCAACTTTTGATTGATTAGAAGCCTACTTTCTCAAGGTCATATAGTAGGCCTACTGTTTATTACAATATACATGTAACATGAAGAAATATAGCTATATGAAGGCTTTCCAAATTTATACTATACTTCTGGAGATGGTCCAGAAATGTATTAGAGATGGCTGACCTTGACCTACTTTGTCCAGGCCAGAGTCGATTTAGTATGATATTTCATGAAGGATTACATTATGTTGTCCAAATTCATATGCAACTGATAATTGAATTGAATTACAAGATCGAATTACTTGATTGCGTTAAAGCAGAAAAGCTATTTTGAAGAGTTTATTTAGAGCTGGGAATGTGGTCATGCTCTCCAGAACCTTGAGTAGTGCCAAAATTTCCATCCTATGTATTTCTTGTATGAGAGAAATACAGTCAACCCAAATGGATCACGCTTTTGATGACCTAGTTGTCAAAGTTCTCCTTGTGCAATGCATGATTTCTGAGTGTGGACAATAACTGATAGGCGAGGGGTATTGGAGCCTATTAGGCTATTTGATAAGATTTGTGATGTCATTTCCTCCCCTGACACCGTCTCTTATCAGGAAAGGCAAGATATGACATCAGAACAGTCATTACAGGGGAAATAACCATATGTTACGATGTCACCAACACGAGATGTAAACCACCTTAACAATCTGTTTTCTGTAGGGAGCTCTCAATTAAAATTGTTGTTGAGTATTTACAGGAAGCCAAGTGTCCTGAGAATGACTTTTTTTTATCATGGAAGTACATGTATCATTATCACAGAAACAGGGCTCCCTATCAGCATGATCAGGGACCATGGAGCAAAGGGGTCTGGGTGGGATTGACGCCTTCACCCCCCTCCCCTTTTTACCCCTCGGCCATTTTGGTCTCAGGGTATTGTCATCGTCATGTACGTCCGTTTGTCTGTCCGACCATTACCGCATTTTAGGCAAAACCGCTTGAGACACAACCACCAAATTTTGAACACTTATTTAGCTAGTGTTTAATCAGACGCCTATCGAAATTGGCTTCCCTCGACCCATATTTTACAGAGTTATGCCCTTTACAAATATATTAATTTCTATTTCTGTCCTATATGCTTGAATGTAACCAACTATATCCGCAGAAGTGTGTGCGATATAGCTACTAATATAACCAGTTATATATAATTAACGGTGTTTGGTACAGCTACCAAATTATTAGGAAACTTTTTTATCCAGTTGTAGTCTAGATACCTAAAAAAAAATTAGTTGTCTCGGCCCATATTTTATGGAGTTATGCCCCTTTCAGATATAATAATCTCCGATTTTCTGATCTGTAGTTGAATGTACAACTTATGAAGACCTGTGTTCAGTACAGGTGCTAAATTTTGGAAACTTATTCATCTACTTGTATTCTTACCACTCGGCCATTTTGGACTTGAGTTATTGTCATCATCACTTGGGGAAAGCCGAAGGGAGTTAATTAGATCAATCTCATGTTCAAACAAGCTCCGAGGTGCCTGCCAATGAGGACAGATGGATCTAAATACAATAATATATAACTTGGCGTTTAGACAGATATCAGTCAGAGATTTTAAATGATTGGACTGACACATTCTTTGTTCGAACAACTGTTACCATGTCAGTTTAGTCGTGACCATGTGCCAAAACAACAAATTCATTTCATTCATATCGACTGACAATAATATTAAGTTTCAATACATTTTGTAGATAAAGCAATAATTTTAGTCAGTCCTGAGAGCGTAAAGAACATTTATTGTAATATCTGTGGACTACGGACCGATTGTGAGAGCAACAACAACAACAGTGCTCTGCAAAAACGTGGAAAGGAATGGAGTCTCTAAAAAAATATTTTGTTATTGTGTGTAATGAATATCTTGTTTGTGTGTGCAATGAATATCTTGTTAATGTGCGTAATGAATATCTTGTTAGTGTGTGTAATGAATATCTTGTTAGTGTGTGGAATGAATATCTTGTTAGTGTGTGCAATGAATATCTTGTTAGTGTGTGTAATGAATATCTTGTTAGTGTGTGTGTAACGAATATCTTGTTAGTGTGTGTAATGCTCTATTACAGATTCCAGGATACATTTTAAAGGATTTTATTTGATAATACGAGGTGCTAATGTAACCTTATTTGATAGATCCTACTCCCAGCCATAAATCTTTTGTTGAGTTAAAGTCCTTTGTCACATGTTTGTTGCTAATATTTTTAATTCAACCCCTTTGGAACAAATTTGTTATTAACACTACTTGTTGCTCATGTCATTTCCATCAAACTCGGCCGCCTAACAATGAGATTCCGTATGACACCAACGGAATTCACAATCTGATTGAAGGTTCCGGACTGCAGCTTCGCTTTGAACATTTCTTTACCAGTCTGTGTGTTTGCCAGTCAACACGTCAATTAGACAGGTTATAAGTGTGTACAATTTTTTCCAGAGAGGGGTTTGAAATTTTCTGTCAAGAAAACATAAGCAGCCTTTAATAGGTACTGGGAAAGGATTACAGGTAATAATTTTCTGCTACCTAACAATGAGATTCCATCAAATTAACATTAGCAACAATGAGCAAATCATTAATAATTGTAGTCAATGAATTCAGACTCGTCCTTGATGCAACCTGTAACCATCTCGGTCATCTTTACGCGGTAAGACTGACCCTGGGATCATGTGTATCCATTTCAGCCTACTTTCGGCAACTGCAAGAGGGAATTTTCAGAAATCAATACCACGTGACTTCGTCAGCCAATCAGCAAAAGTTTACCGGCGTAACCCCAACGTAACTCGCCATTTTCGAATCATGTGATGTCCTACTTGTTCAAAATTACAGATCCACCATACCTCTTGTATGATACGAAAGTTATTCATACCTATATATTTTGTAAGCCCAGGCAATATCTGTTTCAGAAGTGGTATGAAAACCTGTAATTTAGCAGATTTCTCAAGTCTGTTCTCCGCCGGATGAAGGCCGAACAGAATCCGGTAAAGTACCGGATATCGCTCCACGATAATGGAGACACACAATTCGCAAGCCATCTTATGGATGGCGAAGTGTACGCAAATGGTCCTTGATGTTGTGTATCAACGTGTTGTGTATCACGAAAATGGGACGAAACAATTTTCGCAATTGACTGCATCTTACCGAGGGTCCAATTTCCGATGTAACAGTTTCATGTAAAAATAAAATCTATGCCTACTTGTATTCAGTTACAATGTCATTCGTCTATTAATATGTGATAAATAGATTATGATACATGTACATGAGCAGTGTGACTAACGTCACAGGACCTATGAAGTAGAGTACAGGCATTAGGACTCGATCGTACATGTATTTTCATTGAGATATGATGTGACCCTCCCCTACGGTACGTTTCATCATAATATGGTACATGTACAACCTTCCATAAGCAGCCACAGGTTCTCTTTATAACATGCCTTTTGTGAGATTGAGCAAGATTATATTCTGGGTATTTATATATTTACATCGATGTGTTCGTGCCACAAAAAATGAAAGTATATTGGTGAATGTTCTTGTCATTTACTGATCCGGCAGACTCGGGAGTTAAACACATTAATACTGGGCTTCACCAGCCTCCGTCTATAAATAGTTCGCTCAGCTGTATTGAGGTCGCTGTCCTCAGATCTGCGGTTGAATCCAACAGCGAGAGAGCACCAGGCATGCCAGGGCTGTTCCCAAATTCCATGGTGTCATGTTTCCCTCGCTTAAATGATCGGACTTTTCTCCGTATGATCTATAACAATATACTGAAGTGTTAATTATAAATCTAATTTTAATCAGAATTATTTCAGATCAGAACTTGCTGGTAACAATGCCCTAATGCTCGTTCATGCCAAAAATCAAGGTTCTAATGTCAACGGTTCTCCTTATTTTGCCGACGAAAGGATTCGGATGGACTGCCTGACTGACTGACTCACTCATTACCGGACAATTTGCGATCTGTAGCCTACTTCGTAGGAATATACCCATTTCCATATCGTCCCTGGCATTAGCTCTCGACCCCCATATCAGCACTTGTTCTGGCTGATATGGGGGTCGAGAGCTGATACCAGGGCAGATATGAAAATGGGTATACAATAATCTCTATTTATTTACTGTACTGTACCATGTATGTCGATTAATATTATTTTGGCCTCTATTGTGAACCCAGTAGACATACAGCTCAATGTACATGCGGATATACCATTATTTGTAGTATATATGTAGATAATGTAGTATATACAAGACATGTCATCACTGACAGTGCTCAACTCTGCTAACATGAATACATTTAGCATCTATTGCTATTTTTGTCAGAAATCAATCCTACTTTATTATGCTTAAACCGCCGGGCAGTGGTAGTGCTGATGAAAGCTCACAGATAGTTACTATACATGGAGAATCCCTTTGATATTGATGCGTATCCAAGTTATTACATTGTATCGATTGAGGTCGTCACGACTAAAGAGGAAATTATATATTTATATATTGATATCTCAATTTCTTCAAGCTACATATACATGTGTGGGGCTTATATGCACCTGTATCCATCGTTCACATACTCCAGTTAAAGTTTACTTAAACATGTACACTTGTCCCTCATTATAATATGGTTCATTATGATGCAGGTTTCAGTATAGCACAGCCAATGTTGTATCCCCCAATATATATGTGTAATATGAATGCTGCTGTAATGAAAACTCACTATATGTGGACTCATCTATAGTGCCGTCAATATTTTTTCTCCCAACTCCAGCGTTATAATGAGGGAAAAGTGTACTCTCCTCAACCCCATAGATATCACACATTTTCTGACCAGAATACGGTTTGGTTCTGTCATATCTCAACAGATATTCCGTGGTTCATATTAGGAGAAGTGCCCCTGTATGACCTTCAAAATTCAAATCTGATTGGCTATTAACAGGATACAAGCATTTCCTCCTCGGGAAGCAACGCAACCGCAGCTTTCCATCTCAAAGAAAATCCTTACTGCATGGCGTTCTTGAAAGGGCTCATATGTTGACTGGCTACATGTATGACTTCATATGCATAATTATGATTTGAAGAATAAACATCATTCATTGGGTCAAGATAAATGATGGAATATAACAGTGGTTATCAATGTAATGGGCTATTCCCAATATAAATTAGGATGGAAGGATTGAATCTGTGCACTGACCCACTCTGCTTGAAGCTAGATCCTCCTGTAATTTTCTGGTTAAATTTGGATTTTGCCCTATGTTATACTGTGGGGGAAACTGTATAACTGGTTTAATCAAGGTAAACATGCAACAAATTGTCTTTTAATGAAAGGACCATTTTGCTTACACTAATGATAATTTTGACAAAATGAAGTCGAAAATAAGTCTGTAATTATGATTATTTGTTATTATTGATTGGTTTTTCCAAAAAATTTCCCTCATAATATGATAGGCCAAAATCAAAATGTATTGTGTGAGAAGCTCTGCACAATGGTTGATGCATCACTGTTCACTGTCAATCCATTATGCCAAATTTATACAACTTTTTTTCCAACCCTGACAGTGTGGATGCCAGCATGTTAGTCAGAGGGATGAATTACAGTAATTGTCCCCCGCTACTTAGTAGGGGGGGGGGGGGGCCTTAGAAACACCGGTGTCCGTAATTCCGTAATTCCGTGATTCCGTAATTCCGTAAAGATTTTTCTTGTCGGACAATAACTCATGAGCGATTTAACGATCCAACTTCAAACTTGGGGTGTGCCTTGACATTGGTGAGAGGACGGTTGGGATTGTTTTTCAGCAATGTGCGTAATCAATATGGCCGCCGTCAGCCATATTGGATTATAAGCAGTTGGATCTTAGATTTTCTTGTCCGGACAATAACTCGTGAACGATTTAACCGATCAACTTCAAACTTGGGGTGTGCCTTGACATTGGTGAGAGGACGGTTGGGATTGTTTTTCAGCAATGTGCGTAATCCAATATGGCCGCCGTCAGCCATTTTGGATTATAAGCAGTTCGATCTTAGATTTTCTTGTCCGGACAATAACTCGTGAACGATTTAACCGATCAACTTCAAACTTGGGGTGTGCCTTGACATTGGTGAGAGGACGGTTGGGATTGTTTTTCAGCAATGTGCGTAATCTAATATGGCCGCCGTCAGCCATTTTGGATTATAAGCAGTTCGATCTTAGATTTTCTTGTCTGGACAATAACTCGTGAACGATTTAACCGATCAACTTCAAACTTGGGGTGTGCCTTGACATTGGTGAGAGGATGGTTGGGATTGTTTTTCAGCAATGTGCGTAATCAAATATGGCCGCCGTCAGCCATTTTGGATTATAAGCAGTTCGATCTTAGATTTTCTTGTCCGGACAATAACTCGTGAACGATTTAACCGATCAACTTCAAACTTGGGGTATGCCTTGACATTGGTGAGAGGACGGTTGGGATTGTTTTTCAGCAATGTGCATAATCTAATATGGCCGCCATCAGCCATATTGGATTATAAGCAATTGGATCTTAGATTTTCTTGTCCGGACAATAACTCATGAACGATTTAACCGATCAACTTCAAACTTTGTGTGTGCCTTGACATTGGTGAGAGGACGGTTGTGATTGTTTTTCAGCAATGTGCGTAATCTAATATGGCCGCCGTCAGCCATATTGGATTATAAGCAGTTGGATCTTGTCCGGACAACAACTCGAGAACGATTCAACCGATCTACTTCATATGTGGGGAGTACCTTGACATTGTTGAGAGGAGGATTAGGATTGTTTTTCAAGGACGTGCTTGATCCAATATGGCCACCATCAGCCATACTGGATTTCATTGGATTTTAAGCAGTTTGATCTTGTCCGGATAATAACTGGAGTACGATTCAACTGATCTACTGATCTGGTGTGCCTTGACATTGGCGAGAGGACGGTTGGGATTGTTTTTCAGCAATGTGCGTAATCCAATATGGCCGCCGTCAGCCATTTGGGATTATAAGCAGTACGATCTTAGATTTTCTTGTCCGGACAATAACTCGTGAACGATTTAACCGATCAACTTCAAACTTGGTGTGTGCCTTGACATTGGTGAGAGGACGGTTGGGATTGTTTTTCAGCAATGTGCGTAATCAAATATGGCCGCCGTCAGCCATTTTGGATTATAAGCAGTTCGATCTTAGATTTTCTTGTCCGGACAATAACTCGTGAACGATTTAACCGATCAACTTCAAACTTGGGGTGTGCCTTGACATTGGTGAGAGGACGGTTGTGATTGTTTTTCAGCAATGTGCATAATCAAATATGGCCGCCGTCAGCCATTTTGGATTATAAGCAGTTCGATCTTAGATTTTCTTGTCTGGACAATAACTCGTGAACGATTTAACCGATCAACTTCAAACTTGGGGTGTGCCTTGACATTGGTGAGAGGATGGTTGGGATTGTTTTTCAGCAATGTGCGTAATCAAATATGGCCGCCGTCAGCCATTTTGGATTATAAGCAGTTCGATCTTAGATTTTCTTGTCCGGACAATAACTCGTGAACGATTTAACCGATCAACTTCAAACTTGGGGTATGCCTTGACATTGGTGAGAGGACGGTTGGGATTGTTTTTCAGCAATGTGCATAATCTAATATGGCCGCCATCAGCCATATTGGATTATAAGCAATTGGAACTTAGATTTTCTTGTCCGGACAATAACTCATGAGCGATTTAACCGATCAACTTCAAACTTTGTGTGTGCCTTGACATTGGTGAGAGGACGGTTGTGATTGTTTTTCAGCAATGTGCGTAATATAATATGGCCGCCGTCAGCCATATTGGATTATAAGCAGTTGGATCTTGTCCGGACAACAACTCGAGAACGATTCAACCGATCTACTTCATATGTGGGGAGTACCTTGACATTGTTGAAAGGAGGATTAGGATTGTTTTTCAAGGACGTGCTTGATCCAATATGGCCACCATCAGCCATACTGGATTTCATTGGATTTTAAGCAGTTTGATCTTGTCCGGATAATAACTGGAGTACGATTCAACTGATCTACTTCAAACTTGGGGAGTGCCTTGACATCGGTGAGAGGACGGTTTGGATTTTTTTTCAGCGATGTGCATAATCCAATATGGCCACCGTCAGCCATATTGGATTATAAGTAGTTGGATCTTAGATTTTCTTGTCCGGACAATAACTCGTGAACGATTTAATCGATCAACTTCAAATTTGGGGTGTGCCTTGACATTGGTGAGAGGACAGTTGGGATTGTTTTTCAGCAATGTGCGTAATCTAATATGGCCGCCGTCAGCCATATTGGATTGTAAGCAGTTTGATCTTGTCCGGACAATAGCTGGAGTACGATTCAACTGATCTACTTCAAACTTGGGGAGTCCCTTGACCTTAGTGAGAGGACAGTCATGTATTATGTTTTATGGATGTGCATAATCCAATATGGGTGCCATCTGCTGTATTACATTTATGTTAAGCTCATCAGCGATATCTCCATTTTCAAATCATACCGTTATCAATGATATGAGATATCATCGACCCCAAAAAATCGACCATAGAGGTCCATGGCCCCCGCAGCAGCAGCGCCAGTTATGGTGGATGTAATCCACCATAACTGGTGCTGCTAGCGGGGGACATGGACCTCTATGGTCGATTTTTCTCATAATAATTCGATCACCAGAAGTCAAGCAATAATGGCTTATATATGAAAATAACCTGGATGGCACTGGCTACAAAGTGTCACATGTTGTCATCATATGACTTTTCTTCAATTTGAATGAAGAATGGGAATGTTACTTGTTCTCAGTGTTTGAATGACAGAGTTGAAAAGTGAACTTCATGCGATTGAATTATTAGGGGAATTACCATACTCCTTGGGTGGAATCTCTGTAATTTTTTTTTTCTTTTAACTGTTTACATAATGATTGCATATGTGCTAAGTCACCAGTTACAGCACGAAATGCGAAATCTTGCACGTCTCCACTCTCCACATAAAGGTGTTAGTTAACCTCAATGACTGTGCAAGAAATGCTTTATTTATCTGGCCTGGTTTGAGTACTCTTCAAAGATAAGTGTTTCGGTGGACCACACCAATGTTATTTTTTGTTTCACGGGCGGGCGGACTTTTTATTTTTTTCAACATTAGTCAGAGGGGATAATAGAAATAAAAATAAAACTCGACATTTGAAGTTCACCCCTTCCTTTCTGCGGGTAAATGAGTTTCCTCTCAGTGACTTAGCTAGCGATCCGTCTGCCCGTCAATTTGGATGGGTGACATTTTCAAACGACCGAAAATGACCGGCAGGCGAGAACTCGTGACGGACGGAATAATCAGATTAATTCAATAAAATAGATGGGCAATATACTCAAATAGCCCCTTTAATCAGTGTAAGCTAATTCTTCGTTCCATTATTAACATCATTGGCTTGTTTCACGTCTCTGCTGGTCGGACAGCATGGCTAACGTGCATAGAATTTCCCCCAACTCGTGCTCCATGTTGATGGTGTTTAATACAGCTCCATTGCTCATACCCGAGGGCTCCTGATGTTTGAGAGAACGCGAGACGCTATCAATCACCACTGGCAACGCGCCTTGCTAATGGCGGATGACAGCGACAGAGTGGTTGGACGGGCACTTCTGAATTCTGGCTAACACGCTGTTTCCACTCCTCTGATCCAGTTCTATTTTCATTTTTATTATCTCCTCCAGTCTTGGAAATAAAATAAAAAAATCCGCCCATAAAATAAAATAATATAATTGGCATGGCTTTCCTTATCTGTGCAATAGATTTCTTTGTGAGTTCAGTTTGTGATATAATATCTTATGTACCCGGTACATGTAGTATTGTTCTTTGTAGTTTATAGCATTATGACTTGGCAAATGTCTTTATTGCAGCAATCTTCAAAAGTCTGCCAGATTAGATCTGTGGATACAGTAACACTTGTAGCACAGTTGATCTGAGGCCAACATAATACCCATTCTACATGTAGATGTTGCATACTATCCTACCCGGGGTACTGTGCTCCATACTATAACAGCAACAATATGACATTTTATTATCTCTTCAAGCATCAATGTAGCTCAATGTCAAAGTATTTGTAAGACCATTCTACAATGTGATTAGAGTCACTGAGTAATGGATTTAGAATAAGTCCAAGAAGTTCAACTATTGGAACAGTCGAGCTAACTCGAGTTTTGACGAGTTGTTGGGATGCCCATGTATACGGGTTATGACTACGGGTTATGACAAGTGGTTGCATAACCCATGAAGACAGGTTTTGACGACTTTGTAGTTTTCATAATTGTTTCGTCGTTTTATGGTAGTTCCACTTATTTCACATCATGTCAGAGTGTCAAACGGATTTTCATCTCTTCTGTGACAATATTTATATATTTTCCCAATCTGCTCTGCTATTAAAAGATATTTTACCCCTATATAATTCTTCAACAATGGATAAACTCTATAGATGGGTTTGCTGCTGCAATACGCAATATGGGTCAAATGCTCAACCCAGCATCTCGATCTATGGGGGAAAGAGTTTTAATTAATACTTTTGTAATCTGATTGCAGTACCATAACAATGGAATAATATCTGCATTAATTTATGTAGTTCAGCCAAATTGAGGTTCTTAGTTGAAAATGGTACTACAATAAAACTTTTGATCTACATGTGTACTAATGCCATTTAATGGGAAACATTTATTTGATTTGGCCTAACACAACAATGTTATTTCAATATAATCATCATTATCTACTGTATATACAGTGATGAAGCATATTTGGCTACACTAACCTCTCCAGTACTGTTCTATCTTCTGACAATTCTGCCACACCACACCGGTTGACCTATGTAACACTCCTGTGTACATGTATATGCCAAAAAAAAATTCCCCTATCTTGTTAGTAAAAGTCAAAAGAAGGTTTCAAAGGGGGTAATTCACCAGCTGTGTGAACTCTTCTAGCCTACACAGATGGCTTTGAAAAGTGCCAAGAAATGATAAAATTATCTCCCCTTTACCATCCACTAATTATATTGTACACAAACAGTTTGTGCTTGTGTTTGCACTTGTAAAACATTTTCAATAAATTTAGAATAATTGTGTGACTAAATTGTAACGAAATTAATTTTCTCTGAAACAGTATTGTAACTGAATGTGAATGTAATCTGTCTAATAATCACAGGAAGTGAAATTTCCCCGCCAGAAAATCTGGGTGATCAAATTTCTTAGAACAGGAAGTTGAAAAAATGGTTTAAATAAGGTAATCCATTATTACTCTGTTATTTCAATGATTTTAGAGAGTGATAAATTTATTAGAACAGTCGATTGAATTTGGTCCCTAAAAGTGGGGGATTCATTGAAGGATGCCGCTGTGTAGCGGTCCCTGAACAATATTCACGTTGAGTCCCTCCTGTCACCAGGGTGTACCAACACCGTATTTAGATCAAAGTTGCTGCTGTTTGTTGTGACAGATGAAGCTACATGTACATGTAGTATAGGTCAAAGTGACACAGCTGTGTCATCTTGAACTGATGGGTTACATTTTGGTGAACTAGATATTTTATCAGCTTATTGTATCCCTTATATCAGGAGCACAAGCATAACTCCTGAAAGATCTTAGGATAACATTGGATGGTTGAATGATTGGGTGACCTGCATGTACATTAAACAGCTTAAACTTAGGGAACTACATGTACTCCTCTAAAATAGCGATAAAAAGATCGTTTTTACTCAGTAACATTTAATTCATCATAACACCCCATAATTTTGATCCTCAGGCAACTTAGCTCTATATATTATTGTGTGTCATACTCATACATGTATGATGGTATAAGTTTGGTCTCCCAAAGACAGCATGATAGCGAGGTTTATACACTGTAGAAAAACACAGTCAACAGTTTGTTTTTTTAATACCATCCAATGTGGATATATGTGTCTATGGCAGATGTCTCTTTAGCTTGATATATTCTTGACCTTTTTTACCTTCAGTTTAGAGAGGTACATATAGTTATCTCTAATCTGCTAATTCCTCCAATAATTCAATCATCTGATTAAAATTCAATCACCCCCCAATGTTCGATCAGTTGTTCTGAGATCATCTTCTAAAATCAGTAAAATGATGAAAAAGTAATAGATTATCTCTGTACGATTTTGGACTCGGCCATTTTGTTAACTTCTTATTCTAATAACTTGATCGATTGTTGAATGTTTGGGTGACATACATTGAAACCTCTAAATATTCAATAACCATATCAAAATTCAGTCACTCCAATTATGTGGACAATATCATTCATTCTAATCAACTTTATCACTCTAATTTCATTAAATAGCATATTAGCAAAGAAATCGTGATTTTGGACCATTTAATGATAAATGTTTGTATATATGATAAATTATTCACAATGTTAATATATGTTATTGGTGAAATAAATTTCAATTCAATTCAATTTCAACTTTTGTCAACTTTACTAATAAATTTGATCACCCCTGATTTCAGGTACATGTGGGAAATTTCACTTCCATAAATTATATTTTTACACATGAATAAGACCAGTATATGCAGATTCCGGTCAAAATGCCTCATTTTGAAACCTTGATTGTCAACCTTTCTTCGGCAGAATTATGAATTTTATTTTATCTTCCTTGACTAAGCTAGCCCAGCTACAAGTTTTTATATGGTGTTAAAGCTCAATGTGTCTATTAGACTAGTGCGAGAAACCAAGATTCAGTGTTTGAGACTTGACTTAATCTATGCTTTACCATACATTACTGTAACACGATATCAGTTTTTGAAAAGTTTTGTCCGGGTTTTCTGTTTCTGGGCTTAATCTGGTTCCCATTATGTAACTTGGCTTAAAAGTTTATCTCAATAATTTATTGATTTCTATTGTATTTCTCAGAACACTGACAAGAAACATACGTCAAAGGCGAGGGGAGAAAGTGGCTATAAATATACCAGGTAAGAACTGCAAAACAGTCTATTTTTTTTTTTAGGAAAAAAAGGACTTTGACCCTCTCCTCCTTTGTTGCTTGAATGCCCCCTATATAAGGGAGAGTTTTGAATTGTGGAAATCAGAATTGATTCCTGAGGGAACTACAGTTCTGATGGTAATAGCTTTAACGGAACTTTAGTTACAGTTAGTACAAGGAACCTTTCTGAATCTGATGTCCATCCCTCTAATTCAATTACTGTCAGAAGTACATTTTTCAACCTAGAAATATAGGAGTGACCATATTTATTGGAACAGAACGGAACAGTTCTCCTATATCTTTGTCCTGAAATGTGCATCAATCATAATTATACACGTCACTGTCTTTCTTTTCCAGTTTTTAAAGATAAAAATACAAAGGTGCCATTTGTAGAGGATTATCTCCCCTTGGGTGATGATGGCGAAGCCCAGAAGGCAGCACTACCAGACCACATCTATCTGGATGCGATGGGATTTGGCATGGGCTGCTCTTGCCTTCAAGTTACGTTTCAGGCTTGTAATATCGATGAGGCGAGGTTTTTGTATGACCAACTTACACCCCTTTGTCCCATATTGGTGAGTGAATGCATGCAGTATCTATGCATGGTCTCATATTCTAGCATCTAGGCTAGAGTAGTCTCCCTTTAAACCTTATCCTGCATGAGTGTTTCACAACTGAGAAGTTGACAGCTGTAACTGTAAACTGTCAGCATATATTTGAAAAATCTGTGGCTCTGATGATTTCATGATGACATATTGCTTTTCTTGTCAACAGAAATTAAAGTTCACTCGGAATATTCAGGAGATATTAGAGATTGATCAACTGAAGTGAAATCGATTAATTTAATTCCATTTGAAAGCAAAAAATGTTCTGAAAAAAAACACAACAAATATATATATATTAATCCTCATCCTTTATTTGGAGGACCCCTTCATAATCTATCATTTTGAATTGACCCATGATCCGTGGTACTCATGACTGTGTGAATGAGTCCAAAATGATTCCTCATTACCCCACCCCCCCATTCTACCGATAATGGATTTGTAATCTCGTTCCGACGACACCGGGTTATACTATTTGCCCAAACACTGTCACATTAGGCAGGAACGGCGGGAAGCCTTCTGAAATAACTGAACAACAAGAGCTTTTATACCAAACCAAGAATTTTACGAAAGCTGTAGATGAAATTTTATTCTGATATATGATATATATGAAGCCAAAAGTCATTAAATTTGATTCTGTCCATAAAAATATGTATCGCTGGTGAACATTTGTATTGCCAGTAAACATGTGTATCACCATTAAACATTTATATTGCCAGTAAACATGTGTATCACCAGTAAACATAAAATTTGTATTGCCAGTAAACATGTGTATCACAAGTAAACATGTGTATCGCTAGTTAACATGTATCACTGGTAAATGAGTCGCCAGTAAAGGTATGCATTGCAGTTAGGCATATCGCCAGTAAATATGTGCATCACCATTAAACATATTTATCAATAGTAAACATGTGTATCGCCAGTATACATTTGTATTGCCAGTGAAGATGTATATTGCCAATGAGTGTGTATCTCAAGTAAACAAATTTTATCACCAGTAAACATATGTATCGCCAGTAAACGTGTACATCGCAGTAAACATGTACATCGCCAATAAACATTTGTATCACCAGTAAACCTGTATCACTGATGATACACAGGTTGAGTGGTATTATGTGTATCATCAGTGAACATGTGTATCACCAGTAAACATGTATATCGCTAGTAAACATGTGTATCGCTAGTGAACAGTGTATCACCAGTAAAAGGTATCAATAGTAAACGTATATCACCAGTAAACAGGTGTATCACCAGCAAGTAGTCATGGCCAGTGAACATCTGTATCGCTAGTAAACGTGTATCACCAATAAACACATGTATTGCCCTTAAACATGTGTATTGCCAGTAAACATGTATATTCCTGGAAACGTGTGTATCGCTAGTAAACATGTGTATTGCCAGTAAACATGTGCATTGCCAGTAATCATCTAGGTATTGCTAGTAAACACATTTATGGCTAGTAAACACATGTATCACCTAGTAAACACGTGTATCACCATGTATTGCCAGTAAACATGTGTATTGCCAGTAAACCTGTGTATTCCTGGAAACATGTGTATCACTAGTAAACATGTGTATTGCCAGTAAAAATGTGCATTGCCAGTAATTCTAGATATTGCCAATAAATACGTGTATAGCTAGTAAAAACGTGTATCACCTAGTAAACACGTGTATCACCATGTATTGCTAGTAAACATGTGTATTCCTGGAAACATGTGTATCGCTAGTGAACATGTGTATTGCCAGTAAAAGATGTATCAGTAGTAAACATGTGTATCTCCAGTAAACATGTGTATCCCCAGTAAACATATATATGGCTAGTAAACATACAGCACCAGTAAACATTTGTATCTCTTGTAAAACATGTTTATAACCAGTAAACATGTATATTGCTAGAAAACATGTGTTCGCCAGAAAAACATGTGTATTACAAGTAAACATGCGTATCTCCAGTAAAACATGTGTATTACAAGTAAACATGCGTATCTCCAGTAAAACATGTGTATTACCAGTAAACGTGTGTATCTCCAGTAAAACATGTGTATCATTATTAAACATGTGTATCGCCAGTAAAACATGTGTATCACCAGTAAGCATGTATATTGCTAGTAAATATGTTTATCAGCTATGTACTGTGATATGAGAGGTGAAAACATGTTTTCTGGGAACCTGTTGTGCCACTGGGAGCACAGTCTGTATCAAGAGCTACTGTCCGTGATATGGCCGATGCAGGTTAATTACATGTAAGTGGGAGTTGCATATCAGGGACCCTGCCACTGATACAGAAACGGCAGCCATGTTGGTTTCGCTCCACGTCGATTGGAAAAGGTGAAAAAGTTGAGGAAAAACAGCAATATCCGAAACCTTCAGCCCCTGAGAGTTAACAAGTTATAACTGTTATCGGTGGTTTTCCATCAAGAGATCCAAAATTTAGAATTATTCGGGGACAATGGTCCACGCGCTGGGAGTGGGGGGAATATAAGACGAGTTGATGACGGCGAAATGCCGCAATCGCTCACCTGTTCCCAATGAAAACACCAGCATCTGAGTAGGAATTTAGAAGATTTTACATGATTGATGTAATGACATGATTCTGTAAAAATTATAACGTCTCAGATATATTAACGAAAGTTTGGACGGAATAATAGAGTGATACTTTCGTACGTACATGTACGTGTGGCCGAGGGTCCAATCTCCAATGTTCCAGGGAAGTATACTCTTCTGTAGTCGCAATTTCATTTTAAACACAGTTAAAGGGGAAATCCTATTCACTCAATACAGTTCAAATTGATATAAAGCAAATTAATTTGATAAAATACCAAACCAAGAAATAAAATTTGGAGGGAAAAGCCCCTCACACTCCAGTTATCTGGATTTTTCCCTGTTTAAAGTCAAAGTGTGACTATTCCGGAGATGCTTTATACTTTGCGGAGAACAATTGTGTTTTCCCGGGAATCAGAGATTGGCCCCTCGGATGGAAACTTGGGGCAAAGTTATAATTCCATAATTCCATCCAAACTTTCTTTCATTTCTTGAAGTTTAAATAACTGTACTATATGTAGCATTGTATTTTGGATGAATAACTTCAATACATAGACCTTACTGAATAATGTCATTACCGTACCTCAATCATGTAAAATCGGCATCACATGCTGGCGTTTTGTTGGGAACAGACCGCCATCGTCAACATGTCTCAATTCGCCCCAACTCCCCACTAGCGTAGATTGTTCTAAAAAAGTCAAATTTGGTATCTATTGATGGATAACTACTCATAACAGTATAAAGTTTTTATTCTGGATGGTTAACGTATCGGATATTGCTGTTTTCCCTCAATACTTTCATCCTTTTCAATCGAAGTGGAGTGAAACAAACATGGCGGCCTTTTGACCTGATATACCACTCTCACCTAATTAACCTGGATCGGTCATATCATCACGAACAGTAGCTCTTGATACAGACTGCGCTTGCAGTGGCACTACAGGTTTCCAGAAAACATAGTATCACCTCTCATATCACAGTACATGTGATAAGAAGGTACAATTATAACTGTTAAAACTGCTGATGTAAAATTATTGTCTTTGGTCTTCAGCCATATCTGTCTTACACACATATTAGATCAGGAAATCTTCGTAAAGCAGGAAAATAGTGAAAATGTTATAGTTGGCATGGACCCAACTGTCCCCATACCCAGAATCTACGAGTTTGACGTAGACTTGATCACCAAACTCCAGCTTTGATATCGTCTGTATACTGCTGGATGGATAGAAGCCGGCTTTGTTGTTGTCGTCAGCCCAGAGTGCCGCGATTGGTCGATCGTTGACCATGATGCGAGCATTGACCTTACAGCTGGGCTGGGACATTAGATACAAGGATATAATGTATGTCCCACGGATCGTTGAAATGAAGACGCCTGTTGCGTTGTCGTAGTTATCGGCGAGATCTGTGACCTCTGTGTCAAAGGGCAGGATGACATCTTTTGCTGGTCCGAAGTGTTTGGTTCGGATAGCAGAGACAGCAGCCTGTAACCTTGGAGAGGCAGAATCCCCGTTTTCTCCCTTGTCTCCCTTTTTACCTTTGTCCCCTTTCGAGCCCCTCGTCCCAGTTCGGCCCCTGTCTCCCTTGGGTCCTGGTGGGCCGGGCGGCCCTGGTTCGCCCTGTGACCCTGGTTCTCCAGCAGCTCCTGCAGCCCCCACCGGGCCGGGTGGTCCAGCTGAAATTCAATAATAATTTGTCACAGAGCAT
>JAVTVY010052317.1:0-25919 GCA_036873755.1 Hanleya hanleyi
CTTGATGTATTTTCAATCTTTGACATCGCTGGACATTTCACTTTTTACTTCGTGTTTGATGGATACTGAATGGACCGAACGTCGGCATCACGGTCCAGATTTATCCGGGAAATATGGTCGACTGACTGCAGGCATGTGGCTCTACAAAGCGCAAGACTGTCTGTCGGCTGTCAACCCTATTGCGGTAATGGAAACTTCCACTGACCCGTGTTGTAAGCCCACAAGCCGATGAATCGAATTGGAAGAGTTCACTTTCAAAATAGGGAAGTAAGGCACAAAAGTTTTCAACTACGTAACAACAACGCGAGGGCAGATTTTTCTTTGTATTTCATTTCTGAAACTTGCAACTCTGGCGGACAAATTGATGATCTACGCGATTTAAAGATGACAACAACAGCTACACAGGGTCTGTCTGAAGTTGAAGAAAAAAATAACTTTTACGGCGACAGATGACCGATAAAAACTTTTGGGCGGCAGTCCCTGTTGTCAAACTTCAGTGATAGTTTGGAAACCCTCGGCAGTACGAATGCAGGCTGTCACACAATAAACGTTTGAGGGTTCCGGAAATAATGTATGCAAGCAATTGTGTCTGCCGCTACGCGGCGCTGTGATCAGCATACTCGAAGCCAATCTCACGTTCGGCTATTTCCGTATTGGCGGAACAAGCCTCTCACATAGAACGCACAAATCCCCACTGGTGGGGAGCGTATGACGATCACGCAGTGAGCCGGCTAAGAAATAGTGCCTTTGATAATCGAGAGATCCGGGTGCATTTTATTGTGAAAACGAACATAACTCATTCAAATTATACAAAACTATTTCTATGTTTAGTTGAATAATAGCAATCTATCACCAGAACTCAGCAACTGGGCTAATTTCCGCCAATACGGAAATAGACGAATGCGAGATTGATTCCGCCGAAAATTAATTGTGTGCATGATAAGATAAGATTCTTTATTGCACTGAGCATCCCATTTGGGACAGAGTACAAAACATATAAAAAGTAAAATAAATAAGAAAGTAAACAAACAAGTGCGACGTTTCCGTTTCTGCTCCCAGAAATCCACTAGGCCAGAGGTCAGTTTTCGCAGCTAAAGTGAGTTCTGGGGCTAGATTGACTCGAAGCAACCACCTCGTTGGGGGTCTAATAACACCCCAGCCACCAGTCAGATTTTTGGACCGGATTCGGGGCCTTCGCGCACATCGCCGGCAGTGACATCATATATAGTAAAATAGATGTTTAACGAAAATTTTGATTACTTTTCAAGTCTGCATAATACCTCCGTTGATCTAGCGTTAAAAAAGAATTATCTGGAGATAATTTTCCCTGTTTATCTGGACAGAGCATATGAAAAGTAGTTCGCTCATGTGCAACACTAAAGGAGTTGTTTGGTCGGATTCAAACTGAACCGTGCGTTGGTTGGTTTCCCCAATACGTCATAGCAACGTAGTAAAGGTCAACTTCCGCTATTGGAGGCAGGGATGTTATTGGAGCCTGCGAAATGGAGCATGCGCTGTGGGGAGGTTGTACTCGAAGTCGTTAACAACAACACCACACGTGGTGGCATGCTCCCGGCGCCTGTTAGTGTCGTTTTCACGGTAAGATCGTCATCCGATTGAGTTTATTTCGTAATTTGGGGCTGTCAAATTAACTTTGACCATGTCTGGCGAATTGAGTTTTCCACGAAAAATTGAGTATTTGTCCAGTAAAACGAAAGCAATTGAGTTTCCTGCCATACGAATTGAGTTTTCAATTTTTTTTTACCACCGGTATTCGGTGGTAAAAAGCGACTTGTATGAATCCCTGCCCCATCCTAAGCCGAGTATCAATCTACACCCCAGCTAATCAACAGTATCCACACCCCTATCCTAAGCTATGTTTCAATCTAGACCCAAACTTATCATCATTATTCACATCCTTTCATAATCTGTATGTCAATCTACACCCTAACTTATCAACATATCCACACCCCTAACCTATAAGCTATGTTTCAATCTACATCCCAGCTCCTCAACAATATCCACATCCATATCATAAGCCCTATCATACGCTATGTTTCAAGTAACAGGAACACAACTTGGCTGGGTGGTGCCTTGTTGGTTCATCGAGATGTAACTGAAATATTTTTGAAAGCGACGTCAAAAATGCAACTCAATCACTCATGCTTTGTTTCAATCTACTCCCCAACAAATCAACAGTATCCACACCACTATCCTAAGCTGTGTATCAATCTACACCCCCAACTTCTCGATAGTATTCACGCCCCTTTCCTAAGCTGTTTCAATCTAGACCCAAACTAATCAACAGTATCCACACCCCTATCCTGACCTCTGCATCAATAAACAGTATCCACACCCCTATCTTAACCTGTGCATCAATCTACATCCCAATTCATCGAGAGTATCCACACCTTATCCTGCTGTTTATCAATCTACACCCGAACTAATCGACCGTATCCACACCCCTATCCTAACCTGTGCATCAATCTACACCCCAACTCAACAGTATCCACACTCCTATCCTAACCTGTGCATCAATCTACACCCCAACTCATCAACAGTATCCACACCTTATCCTGCTGTGTATCAATCTACACCTGAACTAATCAACCGTATCCACACCCCTATCCTAACCTGTGCATCAATCTACACCCCAACTTATCAACAGTATCCACACTCCTATCCTAACTTGTGCATCAATTTACACCCCAACTCATCAACAGTATCCACACCTTATCCTGCTGTGTATCAATCTACACCCGAACTAATCAACAGTATCCACACCCCTATCCTAACCTGTGCCACCTTAAGCACCTCCCAACTCATCAACAGTATCCACACCCTCATCTCAACTCAGTATCAACCTACACCCGAACTAATCAACAGTATCCACACCCTATCCTAAATCTGTGCATCAATTTTACAATTCTGACCATCAACAGTATTCATTACTTCCTATCCTAACCTGTGTATCAATCTACACCCGAACTAATCAACCGTATCCACACCCCTATCCTAACCTGTGCATCAATCTACACCCCAACTCATCAACAGTATCCACACTCCTATCCTAACCTGTGCATCAATCTACACCCGAACTAATCAACAGTATCCACACCCCTATCCTAACCTGTGCATCAATCTACACCCCAACTCAACAGTATCCACACCCCTATCCTAACCTGTGTATCAATCTACACCCAAACTAATCAACAGTATCCACACCTTTAATATCCTGCTGTGTATCAATCTACACCCGAACTAATCAACCGTATCCACACCCCTATCCTAACCTGTGCATCAATCTACACCCCAACTCATCAACAGTATCCACACCCCTATCCTAATCTGTGCATCAATCTACACCCCAACTCATCAACAGTATCCACACTCCTATCCTAAGCTATGTATCAATCTACACTCCAATTCGACAGTATCCACACCCCTATCCTAAGCTATGTTAATCTAGACCCACTCATTAACAGTATCCACACCCCTATCCTAAGCTGTGTATCAATCTACAGCTCAACTCAACAGTATCCGCACCCCTATCCTAAGCTATGTTTCAATCTAGACCCTATTTCATCCAAGATATCCATACCCCAATCCTAAGCTGTGTATCTCAGCACATCAACAATATCCTGCCATACTCCTATTCTAAGTTGCGTATCAATCTACACCCCAGCTCATCCACAATATCCATACCCCTACCCTAAGCTATGTTTCAATCTACACCCCAACTCATTGACAATATCCACACCTATATTCTAAGCTGTATATCAATCTACACCTCACCTCATCGACAGTATCCACACCCCTATCCTAAGCTATGTTTCAATCTTGACTCTATTTCACCAAAGATATCCATACTCCTATCCTAAGCTGTGTATCAATCTACTCCCCAGCTTAGCAACAGTATCCCCACCCCTATCCTAAGCTGCATGTCAATCTACACCCCAGCTCATCAACCATATCCACACCCCTATCCTAAGCTGTGTATCAATCTACAGTTCAACTCATCAACAGTATCCACACTCCTATCCTAAGCTATGTTTCAATCTACACCCCAACTCATTGACAATATCCACACCCCTATGCTAAGCTGTGTATCAATCTACACCTCAACTCATCGACAGTATCCACACCCCTATCCTAAGCTATTTTTCAATCTAGACCCTATTTCATCAAAGATATCCATACCCCTATCCTAAGCCATGTATCAATCTACACCCCTTTTCATCAACAATATCCATACCTCTCGCCTATGCTGTTCAGCAATCTTCACCCCATCTCATCAACAATATCAATACCTCTATCCTAAGCTGTGTATCAATCTACACCCCATCCTATCAACAATATCCATACCTCTCATAAGCTGTGTATCAATATACATCCCATCTCATTAACAATATCCATACCTCTCCCAAGCTGTGTATCAATCTACACCTCATCTCATCAACAATATCCATACCCCTATCCTATGTGTCAGTCCACATCCCCCGCCTCAGCCATGTATCACTAGTTCTTCTTGTGAACCCGCAACATGAAGGGCAAATGTTTGTATGAATAAGTTTTCATATCTGCACATTATAGAATGTAGTAAGCATGAATGCTGCTTCATGATGTTGCATGCAGTATTCAACCGTGCAGAGTGAATGGGATGAATGTTCCTTCACTTTAAGTAGAGTCACATGATCCTATTACTGTGTGCCTATGGAAATTGAATACCAAACAATATCTTTTAGTCATGCTCTACTGAGAAGGCAATCAGACTGTTGACAATTTGTGCTTTTTGACTATTTCAAAATAATAAAAAAAACTTGCCTGTTTACGAATTCATTTGCCTTAGGGGAAAATGGTCCACTGCTGCACGATAGATGCTGCCAGGCATTGACTTTCACATGTAATGAAGTTCTGTACGCTCCGGTGAATGGTACTCTGCACTCATCATGACCGTACAGTCCATTGTGTAAAAATTTGACTTGGACTGAACAAAACAATTCTATGGGATGTTCTGATGTTTGGGATGTCACAAGTGTTTGTGTTGTTTGGAGCTAAAGAAGTGTGTATATTGCTGAGATGATCAGTGTTGTGATGGTCATGACAATACACAAATTGGGCATATGGGTGCAGAGTGTATAATCCTGTGGAACATACAGGATAAATGTGGTATATGCATCAACCATGCAAAGTGGATAAATGGAAATAGGGAATAAATTATAATTACCGGACTGTTTTTATCTCGTTTCAGAGCTGCCTATGCCTCGTTTGGTGGGTTACTAATGCGACTGCAGGGAGATGCCAACAATTTACATGGTTTTGAAGTGGACAGTTTTATATATTTACTCATGAAGAAGTTAGCTTTTTGAAAGGGTTTCAACTTTTAAACATGTTAATTGTTTGGACCACTATTCTGCAGCAGGATCGTAGTTAGTTATATCGTCGCTATATGGCTGAAATAGCGCTGAACGCGACGTTAAACTCAAACTCACTCATTTCTACAGCGGGATAGTACACTTCAACTTGATCTTTGCTTAAAATCAGCATCTGAAATTAACTTAAAATATATTAAGCAATCTTTTATAAGAGTCACCGCAGGAACTTTTATAACTGACAGTTGCCGCCTTTCTTTTGCAAGCCCTCCAAAACTAACTTTATCTGCTATTAAAATGCTATTGTAGAACAATGGTCAGGATGGTTGAATTGTAATTTGTATTCAACCCGAGGGCAAATTTCGGCCTGATATGTTTTTATGATGTAGGTTGACTTTTGTGTCCAAGTTAAATTCTGCTGCAGGGTTGTTACACAGAGGATTTAGGGTCTGATCAAAGTATTTGCACGAGAATCAAGAGATGAAGTACATGTACTACCAGTGATAGTTCTGTGTAGATTAATCCCTCATGGAAGTCCATATCCTACCCCAGGGACCACCTTTTCAGAAATACAAAGGATTGCAGGGGGATAAAAATGGCCGTCTTTTGAATCCAGTGGCAATAGTCATTTCCGGAAAGTGTCTGATCTCCCCCTGAATAACTGCCGCTCTTTTAGGTTAGAGGTAGGAACAACTGCTTTCGGGAAGCTTTCACTTGGTTTCACTTTTATCAAAGGCACACGCAAATATTTTGCCTAATACATTGATAATTATTCCAGAATATATGTTTGAAAAACTATTTCAGGTTCCAGATCTGGCTCTACGATAATCTGACATGACAAAACCATTTTATATTAGAGAAAAGCAAATTGTAGTTAAACTGTTACTTCTGATTAACATTGGTATTTTTATTTATTGCATTTCTAGCTTAATATTGTTAGAAAATAATTGATATTGAGGAAATTTCAAGCTTTCATTTCTTTGTCATTTCAAATGGTATTGGAAAATTATTAATGGCTTCATTTTTTACAGAATGCATGTATGAATGTGGCTGTAAGAATCTATGATAACATGTTATAAAAGTATTGCATATAGCCTTCATACCCTAACTTTTTTTGGCGACTTCACATTCTATCTCAGCTTTGTAAACAACTTGCTGAAAGTAAGGCTTAGTATTGCCCATACTGGTACAAAAGTTGCAGATAACCAACTTTGTACATGATCCACTGAACATGGTGTCTTTCTTAACACAGTCTGACTAATGTTAGGCCAGGATTACTTCATAAACTTTATACTTGGATGGAGAGTCTCGACTGCTAATGCATTCTCCCATTGTCCGAGTTTGTAACCACCTAACTGTCAGTGTGCAGAAAAGCGTGGCACGTTTTCACATTTGGTCTGTATCAATTCTAATTGACACAGAGAGCATGTATCTGCATATGAAGAGATGGAAAATGCACCCAGACAGTATATCTTGTAAAAGAATTAACAAGATTTATGCTAAGTTATCACACAAGAACAGTGTCTTGTTTAGTTGTGACATGCTGAGCTCATTCCGCCCCCGTTTACAAGCGGAGATGCTGATTGGCCAAGAGCCACCATGATTTAACCGCAGTGCAATCAGAGGATATATCTGACTGTAGGAGGTATACAATTTGATGCCATGAGAATGATGCTAATTGGGAGCACCCGATTTCCTCAACATACTATTTCATGCCCAATGATTCAACAGCTGGTGGTTTTAAGTGGCCTTGTGCAGTAGTTGTCACAGCTCTCCTGTGCTTCTTCCTACATGGGAAGAAAGTTTTGAACTGGCAGAAGTTAAGATACTGAAATAAAGCATATTCATCTATTTCAAGATTGGGATAAAATGCTAACATTGATATAAATTTTGACAGTTAGAAATATTTATGTGGGATGAGAAATCCACATTTCCCAACTAGGGGTATGATATCAAAGTTATGTTCAGGAAACTGGGGGCTCCCTATTGTGTGTAGCAACACCATAAAGGGGGAACCTGTGTTTGTGATTATATACCATCATCGTTGATTTCATTGTACATGTACCATCATCATTCATGTGTCATCAAATTTCACTGCCAGCTTGTATTTACATACACATAAGGAAAATAAATATTTCCTAAAGACAAAAATTTGCTTCTTGTTATTCTGTTTTACTGCACTGATCTTGCATGGGTATGAAGCATACAATGAATAGGTGTTTGCTGCAAGTTATAGAATTGAGGCTTTGGGAAGATGCTGATCAGCCAGAAGATTTGCAGCTCGAGTTTTATGTAGAAGAGTTCATGAAGTATCTCCACCCATTGTTACAAATACATGACAAACATATTGAATGGCCCTATTTGAAATTAGTTTTGGAAGCATAGTTGTGGTGACCCTTTAAAAAGACTGGATACCTCATTTCTTCTAATTGTTCAGACGGTAAAACTTAACTTTGGGTACTGTTGAGAGAAATTCTGCAAACATTCAACAAATTTCTAGCTATCTTTGCAGTTCTTGGGATAAATAACCTGTCTATGCCACAGTATTTAGCCCCAATTGACATAAAGATGGATTTTTTCTGCTTCTAAGTCTAAAAATGCTGTTTGAAAAGTTAGAAGTAGGGTAGTATACCATGTGCCTTCGCTTGTCACCACTGCTCCACTTTGGTCATCTGCAAGTTGATCTTTGAACGAGAAGCCAGAGACCGGGATATAGTTCATGAAAGAGGAGATAGCACTTTCAATGTGATCTGTAAGCATATGGAACAATAGCCGACCACTTTCCCATTTAGCACTATTGAAAATCTCTTAAATTTACGTCACTTCATCTTACATGATCGATGTACTCACACACCATCCATGCTGAATGAAGTCTCAAAATAAAAGACTATGCCTTTGGCCCACACAGATGCAGAATTGTGTTCAAAAGACCTGGACTTCATTTACATTTAATTTTGGGGCACATCGAGAATTTTAACCTTCACTCTCAAGGTAAAGTATTATGTCCAAAAGTTTCAATGTTCAAAGCTCAATACTTTGTCCGGTACACACCCAAATGTCCCATTTGTATGTCTGTCCATATTGACTCGCCATGCCTACAGGGTATAAAATACAAGGAGAGCAAGGTGTCCACAGGAACATATATGTTCTGACATGTACATTATCGACCATGTGCGTGATATGAACTGCAACATTGACCCACCTGAAAGTGCTAGTACACTAGTTTTAAAGTTTAGTCTTTGAATCACATTTGATGAAGCTGAACATTTTTTAATTTTTTTTTTTACAAAAATCTTTTTACAACATCTACATAGGTCATCAGTTTATTCGGTTGATCGTATGCCACATTTCTTTCAGACTTGAACTACAATTTGACCATTCTACATAAAAATTCAGCTGTGTTGCAAACTCGAGACAAAGTAGTTGTATAACTGATCACTGTTTCTGATTTGGCGCTGTTCAGTGAGCTTTTGGCCCAACTTTTGGTGCCAATAATAAAATATTACTTTTGAAAGAAATTTATCTATTGGCATAAAGAAGAACACCCGACTAATAAGGCATTTCTTGAATGGAAGGATCGGGATGTAGCGTATTCCTGCAAAATTGCTCATTTTGAGGTGAAAATTCCTTGTATTTCTCTGTAAACATATGAAGATCGATGGAACCACAATGAGTTTTATACATAACCCAATACGTAGTTGTAGACGAAAGGCAGTTCTGATTCTAGTCTATCTTCATATGATTACAGAGAGACATCCGTGTTTTCACCCCAAAATCAGCAATTTTTACAAGTATGCCACTTCACGACTGCTATTCGAGAATCATGTGACTCGATGCCTTCCAATTATTCCGAGTATACTACAAAATGTACTTTATGCCAATTAAAAAATTTCCTTCATGAGTAATATTTCATTTTTAGCATTCAAAACGCACCTCACTATGTAAACCACGTCCTTTGGTATAAATTGTATAGCATTGATTGGAGTTGCACATCTTGAAAGCATGTTCAGCAAGGGTTTTCTGGCCAAAATTGTGGGACCAGTTAATTTACATGTATACAACTCGGACCGATTGAATACATTAATCTAAGAACTTTTTCTCCTGTCCATCTATACAGTAATAAACTCACTGACCAAGGTTTTACATTGGAGATACAAAAAGTTAAACACTGCCTATGTCTACACCTTTGTGATTCAGTGGTCCACTAGAATGCCTTCATATGATAAAAACTCCAAATCATTGCGTAACTTTTGAAAATCTAGGACTTCTACACACTGGAATTAATTCAAGATCTATTGCTTGCCATAACCTAATTTAACTGGACTTATAACATATCACCGTGCAGAATATGAACCCTAAACATACCTTTTATCTGTCCAGCTCTTTCATGGTCACCATTGAGGTGCAAGAATATTTCATTAGATTAATAACATGATTCTCTAATTCTATTTCAAGGAGTTTACTTTGACTGGGTGTTCAGTTCAGACTCTGGCTCTGTACACTGGTACAACCCACCATTCAACATGGTGAAGAAACTGCTTTGTGGCATTGCAGTGTCATGAAAATCTATAATCCAAAGTTGTTCCCCAAGGCTTGTCGATTTCTCAATGTGGAAAGGTTTGGCCTAACTTCACAATTTCATGCAAAAGTTCGTTAGCTATGTAAGACGTCTGTTGTTTGGGTAACAAATGTAAACATGGACGTACCTTGTGTCTAATTTCTTGTCAGTCAAACTTTCCCATGAAAAGATCTGACAACACATGTGCCTTCTCAGAGGACGAAGTCGTGGACGGATCCCAATACTATAGGCTGTGGACTACTGATAAAATTGGTTTTGTGTTATTTTTATCATGTATGTACTCTCATTACCACCATATCTCAAGAAAGACTATGCCCGGGAATCTCAAACTTCGTTCACATAGGCATGTGGTTGCAGAATATGAGCCTATTAAAAATCATAGGAATTCACCAATTTCTTCTGGTCACCAGGTCAGATTTGTAACTAACTGACCACCATTTCTCAAGAATTCTAAGGCCAACAGTAATTCAACTTACACTAGACGCATTCTGGTTATGGGCTACTCCCGAATTATGGCCCTTCATCTGACTGGTCAACAATTTCTGGTCCGGTCCACATCTCGGTTGCTATTTGATGGACTGTCAAACTTACATGGAACATGCTTAGTACCTTGTAGATGTGCAATACCAGGTATGAATACCATGTCCGTTGGCATACATTGTATTACATTTTTTTCAAACAACACACTCAATCTTACTCACTGCATGCTTTGTCTCTTGTGAGGTTTAATTACCAATCTGATTTATTTTCTCAGGTTTGTTGTTTATTTCCGTCAACCTTAATACATGCTCTGTCATACATTTTTACCCCTCGACCAAATTTGGCCGAAGGGTATTGTCGTCATGACCCAGAACCCTATTGAATCTGGACCTGATTGGTTGGAAACTTTGGCGGCCATCTTTAATTTATGCGAAACCATCACAGCTTTCTCGTTACCAAGATATCTTTAGAACGACTTAACCTAGGCACACCAAACTTGCACTGCACATCCATATGATCATGGCCCAGAACCCTATTGAACCTGGACCTGATTGGTTGGAAACTTTGGCGGCCATATTTAATTTATGCAAAATCATCAATCTTGTGTATCTTAGGTACCATGTCACTGTTCAGTGTGAAACTTGGTATAGATCATCGATGCATCAAGAAACTTCAAAGGAATGACCAAACCAGTTTCCCTGATTCGGTGGAAACCTTGGCGGCCATCTTTAATTTATGCAAAATCTTTAATGATATATATCTCTGATACCATTCAAGTGTTCTATACGAAACTTGGTATACAGTATCGATGTATCAAGAGACCTGCAATGTATAACCACATCAGTTCCTCTGAGTGGCGGAATGGATGGGCGGCCATCTTTAATTTATGTGAAATCATTAATGATCTCTGATACCGTTCGAGTGCTTGATGTAAAATTTGGTATATATCATCGATGCATCAATAGACTTACGATAAATGACAGTTCTGGCGTTTCTGAATGGGCGAAAACATTGGTGGCCATCTTTAATTTATGCAAAATCTTTAATGATGTATATCTTTGATACCATTTCAGTGTTCTATATGAAACTTGGTAGACAGCATCGATGTATCAAGAGACTTGCAATGAATAACGACATCAGTTCCTCTTAGTGGCGGGATGGTTGGGCGGCCATCTTTAATTTATGTGAAATCATTAATGATCTATATCTCTGATACCGTTCAAGTGCTCGATGTAAAATTTGGTATACATCATCGATGTATCAATAGACAGTTCTGGTTTTTCTGATTGGGTGGAAACCTTGGTGGCCATCTTTAATTTATGCAAAATCTTTAATGATGTATATCTTCGATACCATTTCAGTGTTCTATATGAAACTTGGTATACAGCATCCATGTATCAAGAGACTTGCAATGAATAACCACATCAGTTTCTCTGGGTGGTGGGAAGGATGGGCGGCCATCTTTAATTTATGCGAAATCATTAATGATCTCTATCTCTGATAATTTTCAAATGCTCGATGTAAAATTTAGTATACATCATCGATGCATCAACAGACTTATGTAATGAATACCGGTTAGATGGATTTTTTTTTCATAATCTGTATATTTGTCACTTGACTGCTTGGTGTTCCTGAAGTCTTGCTTCAAATTGAATACATGATGAATGGCTGGCGCCCAGAGCCGAGGGGTTTTCAGATGCGCAGCTTCGTATTAATCAGGTTGTAGGCCTATCTCAGAATGTTTGGAACTTATTTGGTACATGCTAGTATCTTTCATTCAACTGTTTGTTTGTTGCCATACACACACAATGTGTTTAAGGCCGAGAGGTCAATATACCCTTTAGGTGCTACATCAGGCCAACTTCAGTAAGCACATGAAATTATACTTTATTTAAATATTCATACATGATTATGTACAGAAGTATATACCTGGTACAGTATGCAATCTTTACACCTGTTAATTCTGTAGTCTTACTACTTGTAGTAATAAAACCCAACAGTTGATATCACAGTGATCGATCCATTGATATCACAGTGATTAATCTAGTTTCTTCACCACATCCGATGCAATGTGACCCTGTTCAGTCTGGTCTGTGTCGAGAGTGTCAACTACCGTGGAGGTAACAGTACCTATCTGTTTAATATCAGACACAGACTGCTCTGTGCTGTCTGACACAGAGATGTTCCTGGTTTCTGACACAGGCTGCTCCTTGGTTTCTGACACAGACTGCTCGGTTTTGTCTGACACATTCTGCTCTGTGGTGTCGGAAACAGAATGCTCTGTGATGTCAGACACAGAAACATCCCTGGTTTCTAACACAGACTGCTCCCTGGTTTCTGACACAGACTGCTCCCTTGTGTCAGACCCCGAGGAAAGACTTGCTGATGATTTGGATGTGTCAGAAAGAGTGTTGTGCTGTGACTTTGCATCCATACCAGAATGGTGGTCCCCAGGCTCGGGGTTTGCCCGGAGGTCTATATCAGAGATACCTCCATGAAGTTGGTCAGTCATTGAAGCGTCTCTATCCTGAGCTGTTGAACGAGAGGATTGGTCATCAACTGACCCGGTCACCTTTTCCTCAATATCCTGTTTGACCGCTATCAGGTGCTGTAAGGGCCCGACAATTGTCTGGGTATTGATCACCCCCATGTTACCCTTCAAACAACAAAACAGAGCATTGTTACTATCAGATCAAAACAAACTTCACTATCAGTGTCCTAGAATGGTCTTGGTATTCTCTCATTCAAATCAGATATCTATATTCAAATTTATATATTTTTTTCTATTCAAATAATCAATTTATTGAGTAAAAACTCAATTTACCAGCCAATAATAACGTCAAGTTGACAAATTATTTTACAATATGAACTCAATATTAGATGTATTACCAAAAAGGTGCATTGATCCCTCAGCCTTAAAAACATTAATTTTATAAACAGATGAATGAAAGATACCACGCACATCTACAATATACTAAGCATGACACATATAATTTTCAAAGTTGTTCTTGACAGACTGGATTAAGGGGCATAACTCATTGACACGCCTAAACAATCAGATAGTGCACTTCTGCAAGATTATAAGCATCTTCCATGTTAGTTTCAAAGTTGTCCATCAAATACCAACTCAGATGTGGACCGAACAAGAAATTGTTGATGAGCAAAATAAAGGGCCATAACTCTGTGGGAAATCATCAAAAAGCGTAAAAAGTCAGACAGTGCATATCGGTAAAGTACAAATCATCATCCATGTAAGTTTTGGAGTTGTCCATCAAATCACCGAGATATGGACTGGATAAGACATTGTTGCCGAAAAGGATAAAGGCTCACAGGTCTGGGAGAAATCATCGAAATGCGTAAAAATAAGCATCATCCATTTAAGTTTCAGAGTTGTCCGTAAAATATTGACCGGACAAGAATTTGTTGCCCAACGGACGAGGAAGGGCCATTACTCTGTGAGAGATCATCGAAACGCGTAAAAAACCTGCACATCAGCAAGGTAATAAGCATCTTCCATGCAAGTTTCGGAGTTGCTCATCAAATTGTAACCGAGATATGAACCAGACAAGGTATAGTTGTAGGACGGACGATAAAGGGGCATAACTCTGTGGGAGATCATCAAAACGTGTACAGTGCACATCAGCAAGGTACTAAGCATCTTCCCTGTACGTTTCAGAGTTGTCCATTAAATAGTTAACAAGATATGGACCGGACAAGAAATTGTTGACGGATGAACAACAGTGAAGTTCACTCTATCGACAAAAAAGGATCTCATATCACCACAATTTTACTTGATGAAAATTTGAAAATTACTCAAAATCTGTTTAATAATCTAGGTCTAAATTGACTTGCAAGTTGTATATCTTTACCACATATAGTTGCATCTCCTCTTTAAGCGAGTTTTAGACCTTCAATATAGGCCAACATGGTTGTGACTGGTTTGTGAACTGATGTTAAATTTTTTGAAAACTTGATTTGGCACCTTAAAAAACCCTCAATATTCACTAATATTGATTTTTCGGTAGTAAAAGATTTGACTTGTATGAATCCCTGGCCATAATGGTATCGGATCACCAGACTGCCATTAACGAGATAATAACAGATTACAGTCTTGTTTAGGAAAGGTAAGAGTTGCCTTGTAGGTCTAGTTACCATTTTAGAGAGGTCCGCCAGAGAGAGGCCGAGAATCTGAGCCAGCTGTGTTGGAGGGAACAAGGCCTGGAGACATTTGTTGAGATAAGGCAAAAAGTCGTTCACATACACCCAACAGAAATGTTCAAACTGGTCTCGCTCACGGGCGTCAAAGGCTGATTCCTCCGCTCTGTAAATAGACGAGTTTACACAGATACATGTATATGCAAATTGTGGCAACAGAAATAATACCTCCTTCATATAACCTGAGAAATGATGTGGAAATATTCCTCCCCAAAAGCACAGTAGATATTTGCTTTTAATTGCTTCCCGTTATCAAGGTCATGAACCATACTCAGAAGCAAATGAACTAGAAGTGTGTATCATTAGCTCAGACAAGCTGGACAGCAATGACACTCTTGTACAGTCCTTACATACGGAAGACGAACTACAAAGTCTGCAGGGGTGATGGGTGTGACTAATTATGTACGTTTTATAGGCTGAATTCAATGCATCAGCTGATCTCCCATGATGCATCACTCGATTTTTTGTTTTAAATCTGCGCGAACACGAAACATACCAATCTTACTGCGCAACTACGTCCCGTCATGTGTTATAAGCAAGGAGGCAGTGGCCAATGCATTCTAGCTAGTCTAAGGATGCAGACATTTGGTTCATTTCCTTCTGCTATTTTCTTTGTTGCTGCAGTTTGTTGCAGTGGATGCAGGACCATCTGTGCAGGATATCTTTTTTATTCCGTGGCAGCAGAACTAGGTCTGATCACCTGGTCTGGCCTAGAAAGCTGATTCAATGGGAAATTTGCACAATACCAGCTATCCAATCAGATCCCTTGATAGCCACTTCCTGTTTGTTAATTTTGGTCCAGTTAGCCAATCAACTGACAGAACCAGCATTTCCAGATTAATTTCTGGTGCTATTGTGCAAACCGCCCATTCACTGTAAATTTCAATAGCTCTCAGCAGCAGTTCCACTAATACGGAACAGTCGGGTGGTGCAGACATTTTGGATTGACCGTTGATGGGTGGAGCTTCTGGTGCTGAAACTGTTACTCGAGTACTGTGAATGGGAACAAAGATGGGGGTACTTGTTTACAAAATTACTATTCCAATACCCGAAATTTTGACAATGACCCCTTCAAAACTTAGAAAACTGGACAAAATGTAGCAAAGGCTTAGGCTAAATATATTCTTTTTCTGGTGGCTCCACAAACGATTAAATAATAAGACTTGATTGGAAAATATGTCTCTCAGACTTACAGCAGTCCAAGAACGTTATCTCAGCAGACCGCATGTTTATTAAAGTTTCAACAGTTTAAATATGCGCGATCTGGGCCTAACTTCCTGTTATGTACAGTAGACTTCTGTGCACTTCTTTTGACAGCTTGGTCTGAATGAGCACCTTGAATGTAATGATACCAAAAATCTATACCCATTTCAGCACTTGGTTTCTGAAAAATACCCGCCTGCATGTCCATAGATTCTTATTGACTCTAACAGACGATGCACGATTCCCAGTCGAAAATTTGCGAATAAAAATTGGTAATGACACAGATACAGGTATCTGTGACCTTAACAGAGTGGACCATGGTACATACCTGTGGAAGGCCAGTATGACAGTGTTAACCTGGAGCAGGGAGATCTGAAGAGCCATGCTAACATCAATGGCGAGGGAGATGGGAGCACACAGACGTAGCTCATTAAATGCTGTCAGTACGTCATTACAATAGGCAGCCAAGGGTTGAAAATCCAGCAGAACTGTCGGAGGATACAATTGACCAGTCTACAGAAACAACAACAAAAAGTGGCATTATTCAAATACATTTAAAGTCATAACAATATTCAAATGAACCCAAGATATTCCCTTAAACATACACAGTAGACAACAACATGGCTAAAGCCCCAAAAAGGTTATGTGCAATAAAAATGATATAATCATCAGATCAGCTGATCAATGATGTGATAGTAATGGGATTGTTCTATTACAAAATAAATGTTTCGGAAGATCATACAGCACATTGTGATGATAAAATGGTTTCAGGAAAATCAGGCTCCATCCTTTTGGTGAACAAATCATACAACAGTTGATTGTGTTTCAAGTTGCATTCATGAGAAAAGAAGACTGAAGTGGTTTTTTTCAACAATCAAGAGGCATAACTGAGGAAACAACACTGAACCAGGTCGAAAAGAAAACGTCCACATCTGCAAATGGTGATGCTAATGTGTGGAGAATTTCAAAAGAATCCAGCAAAAACTCTGAGGAATTGCATTCACAAGAGGAGGCAACAGATAGAAGCATTTTTTTCAATGATCAAGGGGACTCAGAGGAAAACATCGGATTGGGTCGAAAAGGTCGCATGCACATCTTCACATGGTGCTGATACTATGTGGCAAATTTGAAAAGAATCCAGCAAAAACTCTGTGCAGTGCTGCATTCACAAGAAAAGTTAACAGATGGATGGACGGATGGACAATGCCATACCATAATATGTCCTATCAAAATTGACAGCGTATAATAATTACTTAAAAGCTATAGCATAAATAGAATGCTATTGTATTTGTTCATCCCCAAATAAGTGTTGTGTCGAAAAATGGAAAATGATAAACCTTGGAATGTCAATAAATCATTTCACAACCATTTGTACAAATCTATTTTGCTATATGATCAGAAATGTCCGTAAAACAATTTCACATCAACTCCCACCGTCTGTTGAAGTTTACTGTTATAATTGCAAACAAGCAGCCAGAGGATGCTAGGTCCCCCGCCAAAATGGCAGCAATATTTATAAGCGCTGTCGGTTTCAGAAGATATTCATGAGGATGGCAACAGCTACTTCACAGGCGTAAGAAGCAGAGGGTTCTTTCCACCTTCCCAGGTTTTGAGATCAACTCCGAATGGCTGACTGAATGTTGATTGCTACTGTAATATATTTTCTTTACCATGTAGCATGAAAATTATGTAACTGAAATGCAACCCCAAGAGACAACTCATGGCATATTATCTGCAAACTAAATTTGATAAGAATATGAAGGAATCCTCAACCTATTGCCCAGAAACCAAATTTAGACTTTGCCACAAGGAGTCACCACCTGTACATGTAGGTGCAAGCAGGCAAAACACAATCCCAAATGACATCTCATGTCATGGTATCGGCATATGAACTTTGAGACTCTGAAGAGGGGTCCTCAAGTTATTGCCGGTACTAGATGCCCACCGGTGTTCATGTTATTTGGGGCGGGTCACACATGAATACAAAATTTGAGAATAATCTGATGAGCAGTTGCCAAATTATTGCCCGGAAACAAATTTTTCCACCAGGAGACGCCACCTGTAGGCAGAAGCGGGAAAAATACAACCCCAAGGAACATGGTATCGTGGGGACATCTGCATACCAAATTTGAGAAGAATCCGATGAGGGTCCTCAAGTTATTGCCCAGAAACCAAATTTAGATTTTGATACCAGGTGACGCCACCTCTAGGCGCAAGTCAGTGAAATGCATTATCAAGCGACATCTTATGTCACGGTACATTCTTACAAAATTTGAGAAGAATCCGATGGTCACAAGTCAGTTCTCAAGTTATTACCCGGAAACGAATTTGTGATGTTGCCACCAGGTGGCGCCACCTGTGAGTGCAAGTGAGCGAAAGGCAATCCCAAGCAACAGCTCCTGTCATGGTAAATGCATGCCAAATTTGAGAAGAATCCGATGAGCCGCAACGTTTCTCATGTTACCCAGAAAGTTATCACTTGCAGCATGGAATAATGGATTGAACTCTAGTGGCGCCACCTCCGGGTGGATTTTGCTGAAACGCATCACCAACGGTGTTTTGTCGCAGGGAATGCATTTACCAAATTTCGAAGAAATCCGACAAATTGTTCGAAAGTTATCGCTCGCGAAGGATTTGAACAAACATGAACGGACATGCATTAAAGATTGGAACAAGACCCAGTGGCGCCACGTACAGGCGGATCTTGCTGAAACATAATACCAGCAACGTCTTGTCGCAAAGAATGCAGATGCCAAATTTCGGAGGAATCTGACAAAGCATTTAGGAGTTATCGCTTACGCAGTATTTGCACGGACATGCACTAAATATTGGAACAAGATCCAGTGGCGCCACCTACAGGCGGATCTTGCTGAAACGTAATACCAACAGACGTCTTGTCGGAAAGAATGCAGATGCCAAATTTCGGAGGAATCCGACAAAGCATTTAGGAGTTATCGCTTATGAAGCATTTGCACGAACATCCACGGACATGCACTAAAGATTGGAACAAGACCCTGTGGCGCCACCTACAGGCGGATCTTGCTGAAACGTAATACCAACAGACGTCTTGTCGCAAAGAATGCAGATGCCAAATTTCGGAGGAATCCGACAAAGCATTTAGGAGTTATCGCTTACAAAGTATTTGCACGGACATGCACTAAAGATTGGTACAAGACCCAGTGGCGCCACCTACAGGCGGATCTTGCTGAAACGTAATACCAAGAGACGTCTTGTCGCAAAGAATGCAGATGCCAAATTTCGGAGGAATCCGACAAAGCGTTTAGGAGTTATCGCTTACGAAGTATTTGCACGGACATGCACTAAAGATTGGAACAAGACCCAGTGGCGCCACCTACAGGCGGATCTTGCTGAAACGTAATACCAAGAGACGCCTTGTCGCAAAGAATGCAGATGCCAAATTTCGGAGGAATCCGACAAAGCATTTAGAAGTTATTGCTTACGAAGTATTTGCACGGACATGTCCGTGCATGCACGGACATGTCCGTGCATGCACGGACACATAGAAGCAAGAACCATTTTAAAGTCCCCGGCCGCGTTGCGGCGGGGGACAAATAGAGGCTGAAAGCTGAACTGCCCTATTAATAGGTTCAGCAGGAATGAAGTGAACAAGATTTTACCACAAGTACCTGGCTCTATAATGCCCCATGAGGTGAACTCTCATGGGTTCTGTGTGGTATTTCTTCTTGTGGTCAATTGGTGACGCATATTGTATTCTTCCTACATGTCCTATAATTTCAACATTCTTTCGGTGTCATACAGACAGCATTTTTGAAGATGAATTAGAAATGGTGCAGCTAAAGAGATTAGTTTCTCCGTTGTTTAGGACATACTCTCCAAAGGTGTTCAGAAATTACAATTAAGAGCAATGAAATACATTTTCAGAAAATTTGACCAAGATAACGAGACGAAACAATATACAGGAGCTGGTGATATGTCAGACTCAGTATGCAGATTATCCACAGAATATGCTGCCATGTCTGTATCACAAAACACTGGAAGAGTGAATATGATTTTAATGTCACTTTCAACAATATTTCAGTCATATCACTTATGTTTGAGTCCTACTTCTTTTCACACCTGAGACCCCAGGGGTGGGATCCTATCCCTTTTTACACTCGGAAACCCCACAGGTACACCAGTTAGTCACCTCTTACGATGGGCTGGACCTGTGGTGTGCACAGCGACACTTACGGCAATCTCATGACCTGTGGTGTGCACAGTGACACCCCAAGTCATCTCATGACCTGTGGTGTGCACAGTGACACCCCAAGTCAATCTCATGACCTGCGGTGTGCACAGTGACACCCCAAGTCATCTCATGACCTGTGGTGTGCACAGTGACACCCCAAGTCAATCTCATGACATGTGATGTGCACAGTGACACCCCAAGTCATCTCATGACCTGTGGTGTTCACAGCGACACCCCAAGTCAATCTCATGACCTGTGGTGTGCACATCGACACCCCAAGTCAATCTCATGACCTGTGGTGTGCACAGTGACACCCCAAGTCAATCTCATGACCTGTGGTGTGCACATCGACACCCCAAGTCAATCTCATGACCTGTGGTGTGCACAGCGACACCCCAAGTCAATCTCATGACCTGTGGTGTGCACAGCGACACCCCAAGTCAATCTCATGACCTGGGGAGTACACAAGCGCTTTCCAAGTCAATTTCATGACCTGTGGTGCACAGCGTACCCCAAGTCAATCTCATGACCTGTGGGGTGACGCACAGCGACACCCCAAGTCCAATCAGATGACCTGTGGTGTGCACAGCGACACCCCAAGTCATCTCATGACCTGGTGTGAGCACAGCAACCCCCAAGTCAATTTCATGACCTGTGATGTGCACAGCGACACCCCAAATCAATCTCATGACCTGTGGTGTGTACAGCGACATCCCAAGTCATCTCATGACCTGTGGTGTGCACAGCGACACCCCAAGTCAATCTCATGACCTGTGGTGTGCACAGTGACACCCCAAGTCAATCTCATGACCTGTGGTGTGCACATCGACACCCCAAGTCAATCTCATGACCTGTGGTGTGCACAGCAACACCCCAAGTCAATCTCATGACCTGTGGTGTGCACAGCGACACCTCAAGTCAATCTCATGACCTGGGGAGTGCACAGCAACACCCAAGTCAATTTCATGACCTATGGTGTGCACAGTGACATCCCAAGTCAATTTCATGACCTGTGGTGTCCACAGCGACACCCCAAGTCAATCACATGACCTGTGGTGTGCACAGCGACACCCCAAGTCATCTCATGACCTGGTGTGAGCACAGCAACCCCCAAGTCAATTTCATGAACTGTGATGTGCACAGTGACACCCCAAGTCAATCTCATGACCTGTGGTGTGCACAGCGACACATAAATTCAATCTCATGACCTGGGGTGTGCATACTGTCACCACAGGTCAATCCCTGGAAGCCAAACGGCGCCACGCCAGAAGGTGAGTTTATGAACTGCTTCCCACAATACACCATAGAAGTGGTTGAAAAATTATAGAGTGAGTGATTATGATTTAATGTCGCTTTCAACTACATTTCAGTTATATCACTACGTTTGGGTCCTATTTCTTTTCACACCCGGGACCCCACAGGTAGGGCCTATTCCAATTTACACTTGAAAACACCATGGATGCCCCAGTTAGTCACCTCTTGTGACAAGCTGTCGGAGACCCTCAAGTCTTTCCATGACCTCGGGTGTAAACAGTGATACCCCAGCGAACATTTAAATTCAGGTACTGTATGGTATTGTGTGCTGATATTTATAGTCTTTCAGTGTGTTGTTTTCCGGACAAGGCAGAATATTTTGCATGTAGTTCATATTGCACAACGTTAATTTCACTATCAAAGGAATGTATGGCAAAAAGTAGTGAGTGAGTGAGTGAATATGTCACTTTGAACAATATTTCGGTCATATCACAACGTTTGGATCCTATTTCTTTTCACACCCGCGACCCCACAGGTGGGTTTCTTATTTATTTCTACACCCAAAAACCTCACAGGTACCCCAGTTAGTCACCTGTTACGACAAGCTGTCTGAGGAGAAGAGGGTCTTTATTCTGTCTATGACCTGGGGTGTGCACAGTGACCCCAGGTCAATCCCATGGCCTGGGTGGCAAAAAGAAAGAAGTGGACAGCATTAATCTGAGGGTTTGCTGCACAATACATCAGGTATGCTATGTTATGTAAACCAGAATCTAGGCGACCTGTTGTCGGTCGCCTCCATTCGATTTTACGTAACCTGAATCCCGGGTAGATTTTGCGTAAGCTACCATATCTATTTGTGAGGTTCGGAAGAATTTTCTCGACTGCTTCATGTACAACTCCAGAGCACATGTCGGTTTGTGTGTCATACAGGATAATAATTTTAATAAATAGATTTATCATTAGGCTAAAACGACAGGGTGTGCAAATCCACACTGAATGACAATTTACCGAAACACGGAAATCGAGCACTGCGCAAGTTCAAGTTGTTTCCCTGGCAGAAGTTCGGCTGTCGGAGGTAAAATCTAGTACCACAGATATACAAGGACATGACGTCAGTGTACTGCGAGAAGCGTGCAACCCCTTGTCGTTGCATATACATTACTGCAGTAATTGCTGGTGCCTGTTATTCCTACGGTGGTCTTCACATACAATGGTGAGGTGGGCGCATCCACAATGTTAAGGGGTGACCAGTAGTAGTACAATTATTCTTGGAGGTATGTACATATTTTTTAATGACAGAACTAAGGAAACATAACGGAAACTTTTATTTTATATCATAATCGTACACTAATTTTGGTTGATGTGCACTAGACGAAAAGCATAGAAGACCACAGCTGGTGTCTTTCTCCCCATTCTGAGCTGCATGTTCATCTCGAACGAGATCAGCCAAGGCTATCTATATGTACGTCTCATAGCAACGACCACCTGCAATGTCTGGGATCGGATGAGGCCAGGCAAGTTTAAAATTTATTTGTGTCGCATCCAAATTGTCACCAATTCCTCAACAGCAATAGGATTAAGCCAAAACGGTCTCAGAATGAATGTTTGGCATTGGACTTTATTCTCGAATCAAGCAGGTTCATTTCAAAGTAATTATGTTGGCATCAGAAATACCACCCTCTATAAAAGTGACTGTGACTTGAATCAAGAACTTAAATAGTGCAGAGTGACACATTTTTGTTCTATCTGCATGCTACAGTTTTAATTGTTTGCTTTTGATATGTTTTTAAATGCCATAGATCCCAAAGCAACTGCAAATGCATACAACATTCTAATAGATCCTGTTATACCATATTCCTTATTGTTTACTTTTAGGTAACTAGGTATGGGTTGCCTAAATGTTATGTTTATTGCATTATTGACGGTGGGTTACCATAGGTTTATCATGGGTTGCCTAAATTTTATATTTGTGTAACGTACCGAGGGGTTCCCTAGGCAAATTTGTGAGACCTACTGTGGGTTACCATAGAAAATATTACATCACACCCGTTACATGCAATATTTTGTTGTTAAGTCTTTGTAGGTATCGCAGGCTCCTGTCATTATGTCAGGAAAACTTCTTTCTGCTATGTCTAAATGTGGACTAACAAAGTCCATTTCAGACATCCAGCCATATATACGGGGAAGACGACAGATTGCTCTAATGTTGAAGTATAGGAAGAATAAAATGTGGCATCACCGACTGACCCCAAGATGAAATACCCCTCATAACCTGTAAGAGATAATCTGACGGGGCAATACATACCTGCGGTAAAATCTCATTCATTTCAAGGAACTAGCTTTTTTCACACATGTACCAGCTGAACGGTTTCCGCTTCAGTGGTGTAAGGCTAGTGGTCACCAGCGAAATGCCTTAGACCACTTGGCCACTGTTACCTTTTCAGAACTGTGATAGGTATATGTGAAGTATGTGTGAATGAGAACAAGCATGTTAACCTACCTGAGTACTGGTGCTGTAGGATGCCCCAGTGATGGTTGATGGAGTAGATAACAGACTGTAGGACTGCATGGATTCCTCAAACCTACATCGGTCATACAAGGGAAACGTGATATAATGTAACAGCCCATTACAAAATGACAATAACACCACATTGTCCAAGAGCTCTCTCAGTCTTGACATGAACAAATGACAAAGGTAATAGCCCAATTCGGAAAGGGTTTATCTCCCTTGATCCACAATGGAGGTGTTGGTGCAGAGAACTTCCGGTGAGTACCATAGGCCCACACAATTAGGTTCAGTAATTAAATAATCTATTTTTCTGGAAAATTATTCTTCCATGGTACATGTATACAGGACATATCGATTCATGTAAAAACTATAAATAGAGAATTTTTTTTGATACAAATATTCTGGAATAGTTTATCAATATATTATTCAAAATAATTGCTGATGCCTTTGGTAAAGTGAAAAGGAGGCAACAACTTCCAGGAAGCAGCTTTTCATACTTCTAACCTCGGAGAGCGGCAGAGGGAGATCAGACAAGAAAGGGCTATAACCATTGAACACTCGGGCATATCCTAAATATAGAGATCATAAATGACTAAAATTCCTCATAACTGTCACATGATTACTCATGTTTCAGAAATAATCGAGAGAGTCTGTCACTATGCAGGGGCTCGCAGGATGCAGATGGACTACCATGAGCCAGTAAATATATCTTATTTCAGTTCCTTAGCACTGAAACCTTCATTCTTCTCGGTCTTTGTTGTTTTTCCAAGCCTTCACAAAATCCTACAGTGATGCTAAAACAGTAGTTTTAAAAATAGGATGTCACAAACAAAACAATGTAGTGTGAGTGAGTTAGGGTTTAACGTCGCGTTCAGCAGTATTCCGACCATAAGTGACTAGCCATGTACAGCCATCATAGAGGAAATTAATCTTCCCCATGTGGCAACAGGAATTTCACAAAACACATGCTGCTCATCCACTTGGGGGCCACAACATGTATCATCCATAATTATATTGCAATGTACCTTTTGTTAGCATCGACCAAAGTCTGCTGGAAGTAGTTCAAAGCTGCCCACAGCAATGACTAAACGTATATATTCATTAAAGATCATTTTATTATTATTAAAAAGTACATATGAAATAGAGACTCATCCAGTTAGGCCGCCATTCGAATTTTGTCCATGCTTCTTTGAGCAGATATATAAGAATTAGGCTCAACATGGTCAGTCAAAAAAAAAAAAAAATACAACGTGGAATAACTCGCATCAAGAGATGAATAAAATGAGGTGATAAAACAACCAAGATTAGAAGATCAAATGTTTAAAACTGAATAAGAGATGATTACCCTTAACATCTGCCATTTCCAATTCGCCAAAGATGCTTCGCGTGGAATATTAACGAGGCTTAAAATGATCCTGACATGAATAGATATAACGTGTGATAGCTCGGATGTACGTTTTTTTGAGATCACGAAATACCCCATATAAATGGGAAACGTCAAACAGTTATGCAATTCACCATTGATATTGAGATAATTATTTGGTTTTAGAGTTACCCTACCACAGACAGTGTTCCCCAAAGATTCTCTGTCCAATACTGTCAATTCCGGAATAGTCCACGAACCGACTACCGGTATAACGCGCTAAGATTTGAATTCTCAACCACAAATGATTAGAAGTTAGCTGACCAGTTTCCAGAAATGCAACTTGGCTTGTTGTGATGTTGACTAAATTCTGGATTTTTTACAATAAGAAAATTTCCTTAACGAAGCACGCATGAAAATACGTCGTATAATTATCAAAGTGGTAGGAAAAATAGAACTTTCTAATTTTGAATCTTGTTAAATTTATGCTGTTAAACATATTTCTTGTAATAAATTACAGTTATGTTATCAAAGGCATTACACATTTAAGGACGAAACTAATTCTTCGTCAAAACAGCAGGGAACGAGGCACTTGATGCGAGCAGCTTGACAAACAGTCCGAACTTGAGGATTGAGTTAGAAACGTTCTGATGAATCGATATATTCTCTCTGTTATTTGGCTGCGTGGTCTCTTAAAGACAGCTGAATGCTGCTTGGAATTGGATAATTTGTTT
>JAVTVY010052318.1:0-28226 GCA_036873755.1 Hanleya hanleyi
AAATACCGGAAGTGTCCCGATTTACGTACTGTCCCGATTTACGACAAGTGACTGTAGTCATTTAATTTTAATTTTTCAGGACTTTCCATAGTTTTGTTTGGTTCTTTTCTTTATAGTGTATGGTCCTTTTTTGTAACCCCAATCTCATTTATTATGCGGATAATAAATTCAACCCTGCTTTCAAAGATAAAAAAAAAAAATACTACACTAACGTTCCGTCATTTACCTTGACTTAACGAATAGAGTAAACTGTTCAGACCGGGAAACGCACGTGATGTCACATAGCCAATCAAGATAGGAGCTTGCCAACACTGAGCAGCCAGGATTTTCTTTGATGTCTGCCGGTGTGATCTCCAAATATGGCAAGTGGTGGGCGTATTGATGTTAATTTCCTTCGAATAGCCAATCAAATTTGAATTTTAAAGAGGTCATACATTGCACTTCTCCTAATATGGACCACGGAATATTTATAGAGCTATCACATCACCAAACCCGTATTCTGATCAGATAATGTGTTACGTTCAGCCAAGGCAACACGTGTAGTGTTAGACTTGGGTAAGCGAAGATGTCAGAGCCGGACATACAAGTTCTCTATGACAGCTAAAATAAAACCGTAGTTGCTAACCAAGTTGAAGGATAGATGTTTAGGCCTATAGTATTCAACCTAAATAAATAGCAAGATTTTCCGCTGAATTAACGCTGCAAGAAGAGCTGTACACCATCCAGAAATCCTGTTCTGCTTAACATCGCAATTCCCATTTGCTGATCTTAAAGGAGTACTTACCTTATTTTTGAGTGTGACTATATTTATCAGCAATCGTATTCCAAGCCTTATTATATAAAACTTATGTTGATAGAATGCGAAATAAAGGAAATATTGACTATTTCTTGCTCGCAACGGCGTGCACTGGGCGCCGCCATTGCACCATTGCGTGACGTTTTTAGATGAGCGGAAGTCAGTTTATACTCATCTAAAAACGTCACATCATGGAGATTTAAGGTTGATCGTGCTGGTCATGCCGATAATTCACAGGAGAAGGAATCCAGTAAATTCACTGACGTTCTAGTTGATTTTTAGTTCAAGTGTAATCATGAAAATGTTTATTAACTTAGAAGCATCGTCGTTCCACTGAAATCACTTGACAATTTCAGAGGACACTCTTTTAGTTTACCGCTCTGTTTCAAATTTTGTCCAAATTGAATCGGGCAGGTCTCAGCTGAGAACTTTGGGAAGAAATTGTTCAGCTGGCGAAGATAACCTAAACCAATTTCCTTTTAGGAATTCCCCCCGTGAGATTTGCCTCGCCAGTTTTTTCCTCGAATTAAAACTCGAACCCAGAATAATTCAAATGCCGTAGTTGGAACGTCCCTGGATCAAGCGTTAGCCGTGACGTCCTGAATGCTGACGTCATCAGTCACGTCATCCCACAGACAATATGGCGGCGCCCACGTCAACCTCAAAGCGGAAACATGACTTCACAAATTGTAATAAAACTAATAGGGTATCGCCCCCAACGAAAGTAAAATAGTTGGTTATATTTCTTTAAGAGTCCAACCTTTGTAATAGGAACATATATAAAATAAGGTAAGTACTCCTTTAAGGATCAGCAGGACTTTTGACATTTTTGAAATTTTTTGCCAAGTCTAAATTTCTAAAAACGACCCTTATCATTATAATGACCAAATTTTATGACACAATGATACCATGAGACATGATATGACAAAAAATGTATTTCTCTTTTTTTTGTAATGTAATGTAAATGTAATGTAATGAAATGACAAAGAATTTCGTGAAGCGACTTTCAGGAAATAAATACTATAACAGGGTAGGAAAACGATAAATAAAATGACTCAACTAAGTTTTGGAGGTCCTACGAGCGAAATTATCCATTTCACCTGAAGCACGTGGCCGTACTTTCATATTCGACTGTACACGTGAACACAAAACACCGCTGAAATTTCGCCATTTTGCCACCGACGTCACAAGGAAATAAAGATAATTCAATAGAAAATAAACTACAGCAGATATGAAGTTCTATTTTTCCACAAATACACAGGTAGATACGTACTTTTAAGTCCATCTGTTGGCAAAGAAATCGAATTCAGCGCTTTGAAATCACACAGGTTGAACCAAGTGACAGCGTGCTTCTTTCCCAAACAAGGTGACCCATCACATGTTAATAATATTCATACGCTCAAATAGGCATGTCGAAGATATCGTTCACAACATGTATAAACATCAAAGAGGCATCATAATTCAGTATAATATTAGGTATTTTACACACAAAAAAAATTGTCATCACACACATACAATTTATACTTCATTTGAAAGCCAGAACCTGTATTAGAAGAAAAAACTTTACAGAACGAAAATCCGTCCAGTATTCGCGGATGTCAAACATTTTGAAGTTCGGGAAATGACGATTTTTGGGGGACATGCCATTAACATGGAGCCTATGGGAAATGCCAAAATCCCATGGCACAAAGGCATTTCAACTTTGAAATGATGGATATCGTTAATTATTCGCTCAATTTTCATAATTTTTGGGACACATATACTTCAAGTGTCACTGTTTTAAAATATTCCATCAAGGATCCTGATTGGTTGATAGTAAGCTCCTAATTTGCATATCATTTGCATATATGTATCAAATTTGCACCCAAAACTATGTTTTCGTCCATATTTAATTGATAAAATCAACCTGTATTCAAAATTTTTTGCATGGATTTATTAATTTACTTGTAATTATGTAAGATGACACAGACAATATACATTTAAAGTTTAATTGTCAATAAATTAACATAAATTATGCATAAATTTGCATAAATTATTGCAGTCAAACAGTTGTATTGTATGTGTTTTACTTCTGATTTTGATGTTCACATCGCAATTAAGACATCGATTTTAATATCGGTACCACTAACGTCATTATTTGTTTGCAATATATATACCAGGACAAAGTATATCATGATGGGACTGCTGGAGAGGAGCGGAGAGGGGACTTCTGTGGGTAGAATGAAGTCAAAAAATGTCTAAAAATCCTTGTTACACTGAAATATTATGTCGGTGAAATTGCACATGTGAATTGGATATTCCTGTAGGTTCATCAACACAAATTCTTGTCTCAAAGCTACAAGGTGAGGATAAAGATGGTTTTGTGTTGAACGCAAATTGGTGTTGATTCTAACACAATGGCTTGAACTCGATTATTTCCGCAGTGCATACAGACTAAACTTAATACATAACAGGAACGCACGAATGGTATTTTTTGCAGTAAGAATATGTTGGAGAGATATGTAATAGTTTGGACAAAATGACGACGTCTGGCGGCTAAAAAGCAGCCGTATGACTTCACAGAAAAGCCTTCCTCTGCACCTCAAATTCAGACCAGAATTTGAAGGATTCTAAGACGTAGCCTTTGGAATGTTAGCCGCACTTTTATTGCAGATGTTCTTGTGGAAACTATGAAGTATACCTACAAAGCCCCTATAGCACCGGCTTAAGGGAATCACTATCAGATAGTCTAGCTCGGGAGCTGTGATGACAGATGATCACAAAGAAGTAACTCAGCTGATGTTAATGGATGAACATCAAGGGCATCTGATGGAGTGAATGTTTCAACGTGGGGTAAACATGGTGAATGCAATACGGTAATACACAGAAAGCTAGACTAAACTGTAACGCCCGACATAGTGTGGTAAATTTCCCACCAAGATAATAAACAAACAATTGTATTTGTCAAATGACATGTACAGAGGGCGGGCACAACTATCCAAAGCAATATGAAACATATGTTTGAATTGTATGTCAGTTGAATGCCAATAAGAGAAGAACAAATCAACCAAATGAAACTGCTAGATGAATATTAATAAGAAAAACAGAACGGAAAGGTGTGTTATATAACATAATATGAAGACGACACCGTAGAAGGAATATGGAGGTGAATTGATGTAACTTCATGGTGTTGGCAGGAGCGATGTCAACAATCAACGCCATCACCTCCTAAAAGTGGTATGATCCCACCAACAACTGTGCTGTAAACGTAAATGGGGAAAATCTCTCTTATTTGATCATATTTTCTCTGAATGTTTAATGAAGATCTTCAATAATGTCTTCCTGGGTACAACTCACACCAGCAACCGTTCTGTCCATATAAACAAGAATAATCAAGATCAGGCCTATTTGATACGGTTTAGTAGATATGGAGATAAAACAAAAGGGACAAATAACACAATGTTGGGCAACCACACCAACAAAGCAAGATGGAACATATTATCTGCCTGCAGTTTTATTTCTCAGTGTTATTTATATTCATGTTGAATGGAGATGAATCTAATTAATGCAGCCCATGTTGGGCACAACTCACAAGATATGTTTGCGGCGTCCACAAATGGCCCCCATCGCTAACCATCCATGCATGTAGGTAGTTGACTTCACACGAATAACCATGCAAGTAACGAGTTTGGATCCATATTAATTTGATATGGTTTCATTTTCTCAAGGTTATTACATTCATGTTTAGTTTATTGGCGAGGAATCAAATTATTGATAATTGTGTCAATGTTTGGCGCAAGAGTACGTCACAGAGGTCAAGGTATAGTGGAAAATTAAAACCTCGATCTGACATCAATGGGAATGAGTAAAAGATGAGGATTTTCTTTTGAAAAAAAAAATGTATTCGAAAAGGAACTTATTTTATTAACTTTCATTTAACTCTTTGAAAATATACATATATTCATCTATACCATCCATTATCCCACCAGCCAGGCAAATGCGCTTGTGCTTGAATCTGATGATTGTTTCACCAAGTTGAACATCCGAGATAATGTGATAACAGAACTTTTTTATGATCCATGCTCACATTCAGATATATAATAAAAGTTCCTTCACAACCTGTCTAATGCCATCTTCAAACGTTCATAAATCATTAGTTATACGCGACTACAATTCTGAATCCTAAAATTATATCAATTCACTTCTTGTAAAATCTTGCTCTCGTTTTCCAGGAACTAAACTCCTAAATGTTCATTTCTATTTCAAACAATGGCTTTTTCATTCTGTTCTCCAACTTTCACTTTCAGCATTTCGACCCTTTTCTACAGTACTCGTTAATCATCTTCCTGCTTTTCTCCAGTATTGCTTCAATATTCTGGTGTAGATCTTTCTCATTCGACCTGTAGTTTCTGTACTGTGTCCTAAAGTTCCTGCTTTGTTTTTTCCTCATCAATCATTCTGTATTTCATTTCCACCAATCAGCTGGCTGATTGCCGAGTCTCCTATTCACTTCAGTTGCTTATTCATGTTCCTTTTTGTCGCGGTCAACTGGTCATCAATAACATCTAACTGCACGTTTACTTCGCCAATCGTCTTGTAGTTTCTATAGTACCGTATGTTTATTTCAGATCTGCTTGCTCCAGACTTCTGTTCCTCTTGAGCTCCTCTTCATAGTCTTGGTTGACTTAGCAAGTGTCAGATCCGACAGTCAATATTCAGCCATCGTCCATATTAGAATTTCCACATCAATAATCGAAAAAACTATTTTGTTTGACAATTATAGCACCGAATGTACTTTGAAAGAAATAGGTAAAACTGCATTTTCGCACTTCGTAAATCTAATGTTCATATACATTCCTATTTGACAAGGGGTATGTGGGTGCCGTCCAGGACGCCATCATGTTTATACCATGAATAGTATGCTCCCCTGAAGAATGGAAAACTGCTCAATATCTTAACCACGGCTATTAATATTAATATGAATCTACCAGAAGATTATGGAATATTAATTATCATTTTGTATAAATGTTAATTCTGATATACCATTTCTTCCATGCATTAATTACTAATCAGGGTCGATTACTCGCCAACAATGATTACTTTTGCACTGTAAATGTTTAATATATAACTTAGTAAATAATAAATCTATTTATATTAATTTAGTAGGCATAGTGGCCCAGAAAACGTCGCATCGATTGTGTTCTCCAATTAAAGGAAATATTGGTCACAAACTTCAAGCAGTCAGATAAAAACAATATCGTACCAGTGACACTATTTCATGATGCTAGAATTAAGTTGTTTTATGTTGATTCGAAATTGAAACAGTGGTAGAATACACAGCAGCAAGTGATACAACAGCAATGTTAAATGACAACAAAGGCTCATGTTCAGAGGCTTGATCCAGGCACGACGGAAGCAATTGGTGATTGGAGGGGCCACGATCACAGCACCAATATAGGTGAGAGGTCCAGGGGCCGCCTAGACCCGGAAGTTCCAGCGGTTTTAGATAGCCGAAATCGTTTTGTAGGCGGTAATAAAACAAAAACTCTTCGCCTGTGTAAAGTCAATTTGTTTTACCAGTTTTGTTGTTTCTCACCACATTGTTTTTATTCGCCATCATCGCTATATAGCTGAAATATTGCTGAATGCGACGTTAAACCCTAATTCTCTCTCTCTCTCTCTCCTTATTCGCCATCAAACCAATGATCGATGTTCGAAAGCATAAATAATTTAAATATGTAATTTCAATGTAAATGTTCATTAAGCATTCACCATGTCACTAACACCGGTTTGTTGTACTTGTTCAGCACAGAGTTCAGTTTTTTTGTTGTTTTTTTTTTTGCTGAAAATATTGGTGGTGGGGGGAGGCATCCCCCCCATTCCGCCGTCCCTGTGACATGGAACAAAAGTTTACAAAAAAAAAAGACCAGAAAATTAGACTGAATTCAGACTCATTTCGTCCTTGGTAAATACAAGTATGGCACTAAACTTACGTTGAAACAGTGGAATCAGTCGATAGGCCTATACTTTTCACTTTGAAGCACATGTTATTATATTTCTTTCGTCCTGGAAACTGATTGATATATTGTCTGCCGCTCGTTTTCTTAATATTTATTTTTGTACTTCGAAAAATTTCTGAAACTTCAGTATATTCTGTGAACTAGGCATAATATCTAAAAATCAGACACCGTTTTTTTTTTAAATTTTGTTTAGGCCCTATGCTATCTGTATTTTCCTAATGTTAATCTTATGGCAGCGGTAGGCCTACCCAAGCTATACGAGCGGGAACGCATTGCTGTCTGTGACAATGATTTCAGTCTTTTTTTATAGATTTTATGGAAATTGCAAGGAGATAATGGATATCCTGTGAGTACTTGCCTATTATTTTAAATCAGAAAGTGCACGTTATCACGTTGGTGTAGAGTGACCTTGACATGTGGACTGTACTATAGACCACGTGGTGTTCAAAGTTCATGCTCGCTGCAACAAACCTGCTTGTTTTGACGACGATGGTCGAAAGTGCTCTTTTCGGAAATTAAAGACAGTCTATCATGGATGAAATCAGGTACAGTCAAGTACCCATTTCACTCGAAAATAACTGAATTTTTCGAATCTGTATCATTCGTTTCTCTGGAAGGGAATTGTATGGGTCCAAATTGCGCCAAGTTGCCGTTCAAAGTGTTTTTCTCACAATTTTTGCCATCAAAAAAACGTTTATTTCGTTAATATTCTATCTACAAACTTCAATCAAACGGATGTCATGAATATGGGATATGTTGTTTATAAATTCAGTCATTATACATGTCTGTCATACAGAACAGCGACGGTGCCCAGCGATATTTTCAATCTATAAAATCCGTCATGTTCAAACTTTCACTGGAATGCGCGCTGCAACAAACCTGCGTGATACTGTCGTTTTCGAAATGTGGTGCCAGTTTTCGATTGAAAAGCCGGCTCGGTTTTCCAGATGGATAAGCATAGTAAGTTACCTATTTTTCTTCGTACATACTTCCGTGATTCACAGCTATTTGTGCAAATTTATACAACTCGATTTTATTGATTTACAGCGTAAAATCCAACGTTTTTGTGTGTTTTTTTCGAAAATTTCAGTCAAATGCGGATATTTTCTTTAAAATGCAGTTTAAAAATTTGCACATTCGGTTTCAGTCTATTTGGGACCTACTGATTCTGATTATAACAACATTTCATGTCTGCCTGTAAGTTCTGGCAGCCGGGTTTTATGATATATTTCATGTCCGATTTCGCGAAAATCACAAAAATCCATGTGCCATCGTGGCGAGCCCTGTTTTCGCCTCGACCTTCCGAGATTAAATCGTCCATTTCAGAATCAATAACCCTTACATTTTCACTAAACTTCGCACATAAAAAAACGAATGAATAAGCTTTATATTGATATAATTATTGTGTGCTTTTTATATCACAAACACTGCAAACTTCGCCTTTGTATTGCACTGACTGTGTGAAATGTCGTCGTTCGCGGCATGTCCCCTGCTTAAGTCACGTGATGTAAACACCCTAATAATATGGTGATATTTAGAATACAAAATATTTAATTCGTCAGTTTCATAGCAGAAAATCATTTTTGGAAACCTCCCGGGAGATGTACTTTTTCCAGCCGCCTTACTCTAATATCCTGTTGCCTTCTTCTCGAGAAATCGCACGAGATTTCATAATTTTGTCAAACTCAGGAAAAACAGATCATCCGTCTAATTACATGAAATTTAGACAACAAAGATGGATAGTATAGTGAATTTTGGTGAGTAGCCCTCACACCTGAATGGTTGTGCATTCCGATCGCATGTTCTGGAAGCGTTTGTCGATGAGAATGGGTCAACATAAACTTGCTTACCTCAATGTCATTAACCCTCCTGAACACGTGCCAACAACAACAACAACACATAACAACAACAACATGTTGAATGACTGTCTCATTCAGATGGACTTTGATTGACAGGTGTTCAGTTTTGTGTGAAGGGTTAATGCATCGAGGCTGGAAGAAGTCCACCTGAGCAGGAAGAAATGTGAATCGCCATTTTCCTGAACAATTCAGTTGGTTTGACCACGTGTAGCATTCTATTTCCCCAAAAGTTCAAGTAGGTCATTCTTGTTTGACCTCAACGAAGAGATGATTCAACTTTATTCGTGAGTTAAACAGTCACTACATTTCTTCAATTGTCAAATTTTACTTCAAGAAATCGACTACATTTTTGGTCAATTTTCCACCACAGTCATTTTTTCGAGTTAGTTCAAAGAAATAATCATATTTTCTTGTGTTTAGTTGTGTTTTCTATCTTTCTGAGATGAAATAATTCGCCCTTGACAATTTAGCGCCTTTTTAAAAATTTCAACCTGACCAAAAAATGTCAAAATCTCTCATGTCCGGATTCCCCTTAACCTGGGAAATCCCATTTGCTCTGCTGAGCCAGGTTATTGCAATGCACTCTGCTGAGAGCGGCAGGAAGCCATACCGCGACAGTTGAGCTGAACTTCTAAGGATAACTTCGTTGAGCAAAAGTCATAAACAGTGAATAATCATGAAAGTTAGTTCTTATTAGAATAAAGTAATATTGTGTGCAGATGCTGTACCATATTAATTATTTACCTGCGGATTAAACCAGATGAACAAGAAATTCGATGCACAACCGTTTCAGACAATAACCTAAATTCAACCAACCAAACTGGCACAACAGAGGAGAAGATATTTATATACATAGGGAATAGCCTAGGGACATTTATTACAAACTAGTATACAAGCAAAAGTTGTACATACTGAATAAACTGTTATACTGATATTTGTTGAACTTGAAACCATTGTTGACGTTTTTATTGGTACATGTATCGGACTATAGTCTGTTGCAAATATAACAGTAACTGGACTAGCAGATTTCGCACAAGCAGCTTTGTACAACTTTGACTGAATGAGAAAACGGTACTGAATTCTATATCAGAGAAGAAGGTGAAAACAGTATTAGCAAGTAACTAGAACAACATGACAACTGACAGTTAAGGTATTTGATGACACGACGAAGACGTACCCCCTTGGTAGCGGCACCCCGGAAGAGAGATTGGTTATAATTGTGTTCAAGTCTATTGAAGCAGAGCTCGAGGTTCAATAAGGTTTCATACTGAAGAAACAAGGTCGTACATAATAGAAACCAGTGAAGAACAGTTCTCCCTCGAGTCTCGCATAAGAAGCGAGAGTTCATACATGTATCACCCTTTAGTGGTACTGGTGGCAGCATACCTAGACATTGAAATATGTTTCCATACTAACTCATTTAAAAAAAAATTCCGCTACAATATTCTCTATGTATGTTAATGACCTAGAAGATGAGTTTAACTTAAGAGGGGCTGAAGGTTTAGACACAGGTATGCTACTTTTTATTTTTACTATTGTAAATTGTTTTTGCTAAATCGGCTGAAGGCTTACAAAATGGGTTGAATATTTTACACGATTATTGTCTTAAATGGAAATTGATCGTGAATATACTAGTCGAAGATGATGATATTCAGAAAAGGCGGTAGGTTGCCAAACGGCATTAACTTTTTATATGATAATCAATGTTTAGAAATAGTTAGCAGGTTTTCATATCCAGGTATCGTTTTTACGACCGGTGGCTCTTTTATGAACCCCCAAAATACATTAGCAGGTCAAGCATTAAAGGCGATATTCAGCCTCAATAGACTAGTTTATAAATTTACCGAGATTTCTCCTAGACACTCGTTGGAATTATTTGATAAATTAACATTGCCAATACTTAACTATGGTGCGGGAGTGTGAGGATTCTCTACTGCTATGGCTACAGAACGTATACATTTGCATTACTGTAAAAATGTCTTGGGTGTGCGATTATGTACATAAAACGACTTTATTTATGGGGAACTACGGTCGTACAACGTTGTTAACGAGACGGTTGTATAAGATTGTTAAATTTTGGTTGAAAATTTTATCTGTGGACGATAAAAAGATTGTAAAACAGGTTTATGGTATACTATTAGATGATCTGGAATTTCATTCTAACAAAATTTCGTGGGCCAGTGTATACGCGATCTTTTGGGTCACTTGGGTTTGTATTATGCTTGGCATACCCAGCAAGTGACCTAAAAAAATTGCATATCGTGACCTTTAACAGCCAATCAGAAGCGAGTATTTTGACCTCGTCTGACTGTGTGCATGTACTGACTTGGTTCTGGGGGTTTTCCATCACGGTTGTGCGCAGGTGTATGACGTCACTTCCGCGTGAATCGGGCGTGACCTGGGATGCATGTACTCACTTGGTTCTGGGTTTTTTCCATCACGGAGAGGTCACGTGATAGTTCAAGGTCATTTGAATGATAGGAATGCATGTACTGACCTGTTCATTCACCCGGGGACTTGTTTACATCCGGGCCATTCATTGTGGTGGGTTCTGCGCAAGTGTGTGACGTCACTTCCGGTTTCACTAAAACTACCTCCGAACACAGAAGAGTTCCAATTTTCCCTTTGACGTAGGGTCTGGATTTTCAACATCCAAGTTTTCCCCGGCCCGGTCCGCCCCGCCCGCAGCGCGCGCGCGCGGGTTATCCGGAAGTGCGCGGCATCACCGGAAATGCGCGGATGAATTTCGGATTATCCTAGGCCACTGATTGGCTACTTTGTCAACGGTGTTCAAAGCCAGTTTCACCGAGTCCCCACATGTCTGTTATAGCCTTCATGCATTATGCTCATATAGAAAACACACACAAGACAAGGTTTTTTTTGTGAAATCTCATTTTGTTTCTCACTTCACTCCACCTGTGGCTCTTGTAACTTGTAACTCCTCGTCAAATGTTGGAATGCCCGCTCGTAACCTAGACCAAAACATGTACTTGGTCTGTGGGCTGATTTCATTGGCTCTCTATTTTATTGCAGTGCTCTTGCATTGTTTTCTGGACATTGATGGGTTACATTTGGCCCCCTCCTAGCCCACTGATTGGCTACTTTTCTCAGTCCATTCATTGATCGAATCCCCACATGTCTGTTATAGCCTTCATGCATTATGCTCATAAAGAAAACAAACAAGACAGGGTTTTTTGGTGAGATCTCATTTTTTTATTCAGTGAACAACAACAACGTGAGAACTACCACGTGAAAACTGAAGCCCAGAACAGGGGGCTTGTACATTGAAAGAACTGAAGCCCAGAACAGGGGGCTTGTACATTGAAAGAACTTAAGCCCAGAACGGGGCTTGTACATTGTAATGATGGGCGGCCCAGTCATATACGAGTACATCGCGGTCCTCGGCCTTGGGGTATTCGTCAAACATCTGTACGATGGTAGATAAGGTCCTTCCCCGGCATCGATGGTACAGGTAAAACAAACAATATTGTCCGCACACGCTACTGGTCAGGCTTTGCAACGTTTGACTGTTCCAACACCACGTCTCTGTGCCTTGATCCATGAAGTCTGTTAAATCGGGATGGAGGGGTGGCAGGCCGTACGGGTCAAAGTATTCGCCCTGCTGATCTGTCAAGTACACGGCCACCCAATGTTCACCGCGCCGATCCATCGGGTCCGTGTTGAGAACGTATGCAGCAGGATACATACGGTCTAATGGGAACACATCTCGGGCGAACACCCCTTGAAAGACCATACGTGTCCCTGGGTCATTCTCCAGCACGGTGGTTATCTGGTCTGTATCCATGTTAGGTGGAAAAGTCACACAGGACGTTGCGCGCTCTTATGCTTGAGAAAGTAGACGGCGGGCGGCGTTCGAACGATCAATACATGCATCCGACTCATTGGTGCAGAGTAGGACAAAGAAAAAAAGACATATATACAGTGGTAAGGTAGGTGGACATAATATGTACATTATAAACAAGAGAAACATGGTTATGTTATTTACAACCCTTGTGTGGGGGGGCACAGCTGATGCAACAAGTTTAGATGTTCAAGGCAGGGTACACTGCGAAAAAAAATTGTGTTGTTTTAACACAATTTTGTGCTAAAATGGCTTCAACACAAAATGTTTTGTGTTGAAATCAACATGCTTTTGTGTTAAACTCCATATATCAACACAAATTTGTGTTGAGTTCAACACAAATTAATGTTGATTCTAACACAATTTGTGTTATTTTCAACACAATTCTGGTGCTAAAATGGCTTCAACACAATTTTTTTGGCAGTGTAGGTCTTTCCCAGGTAGTCACAGAATGCTCCCACTATCAGAGAAGTGTGCTCCCTTGAGAGGATATCACTGTACCCACTTAGCACCTGCAGATCGATCTCCCCCACAATAGATCCTTTCTCCTTGTTGGAAAGACGCAGAGTCTGATTCACTTTGTCCATCAGAGAATCGCGTTCTTCCTCAAAGCTCGAGCACTGGAAGACATAATGATGTACTGTCTCAGGCACATTGCACACACTGTATTCTGCTGACGTTATGTTGGTGTTCAGCTTCACCTGATGTTTCAGTTTGGTATGACCATAGTAGTATATAGGGTTGATTTCAGCGCGTATTGACCTTTGACCTCAGAAATTTGCATATCACGTGACAGAGGTCAAAGGTCAATGAGTGCACTTGAGTTGACCTGTATCCTTTCATCTCGTCTTTGACCTTGGATCATGTTTAGACATGTTAGGGTTGGGTTTTTTTCCATCACGTGCGCATGTGTATGACGTCACTTCCGGTCTGCGTGAATCGGGCGTGACCTATGCATGTACTGACTTGTATTTGGGGAATCACGGGGAGATCACGTGATAGTTCAAGGTTATATTGAATGATAGGAATGCGTGTACTGACCTGTCTGTGGGGTTTTTCCCGCCAGAATTTCGCAGTATATAGAAGACGGCAGAGCGCATATTGACCTTTGACCTCAGAAATTTGCATATCACGTGACAGAGGTCAAAGGTCAATGAGTGCACTTGAGTTGACCTGTATCCTTTCAACTTGTCTTTGACCTTGAATCATGTTTAGACATGTTAGTGCTGGGGTTTTTCCATCACGGGGAGTGCGCATGTGTATGACGTCACTTCCGGTCTGCGTCACTTCCGGTCTGCGTGAATGGGGCGTGACCTGTGAACATGATAGGACATGTACTGATCTGTCTGTGGGGTTTTTCCCTACAATGTCGTTCACCTTCGTCTTTTTTCGGTGTCCGTGTCTTTTCGGTGAGGTCCGTGGGAACATGATAGGCCATGTACTGACCTGTCTGTCGGGTTTTTTCCGCCAGAATTTCGCTGACGTCTGCTTGGGCTGTGGGTTGTCACGTGCCGAACACCTGGCTCCCCGAATTGCAACATTGTTGCACATTCGCAAGGATTGACCTATATCCGGGTCCTTTAGCAATTCCATTGATGGGATGCCTGTACTGACTTGTATTTGGGGTTTTTCCATCACGGGGAGATCAGGTGATAGTTCAAGGTCATATTGAATGATAGGAATGCGTGTTTGGGCGTGACCTATGCATGTACTGTAATTGGGGAATCACGGCGAGATCACGTGATAGTTCTTTACGGTGGTGACCGAAGAGACACGGAGGTGACCGAAGATGTCACGGAGGTGCCCGAAGAGACACGGAGATCGTCTCTGACCTTGAATCATGTTTAGACATGTTAGGGCTGGGTTTTTTCCATCACGGGGAGTGCGCAGGTGTATGACGTCACTTCCGGTCTGCGTGAATCGGGCGTGACCTGGGTATGACTGTATGGGATGTACTGACTTGGTTCTGGGTTTTTCCATCATGCGGCGGTCACGTGATTAGGAGTGCATGTACGGCCTTGTATGCCGTCCATTCATTTGAGTCGGGGACTTGGTGTCCCTACGGAAGGATTTTGCAAGTCATGGGTGGGTGTATGTAAAATGAGGATTTGTCTCGAAAATATAAGAAGCGGAACACGGACTTTACTTCTTAAATAGGGGAAAAGCCCTATCAACTCTATCCCAAAGGGTTAATATCGGTCCCTGGCTTATCGGGTTCTGCCTGGAGTGGGTGTATGTAAAATTAGAATTTGTCCCGAAAATATAAAAAGCGGAACACGGACTTTACCGCTAAAATAGGGAAAAACTCTTATCAACCCTATCCCAAAGGGCTAATATCGGTCCCTGGCTTATCGGGTTCTGCCTGGAGTGGGTGTATGTAAAATTAGGATTTGTCCCGGGAAAAAAAAGCGGAACACGGACTTTATCCCTAAACTAGGGGAAAACACCTATCAACCCTATCCAAAAGGGCTAATATCGGTCCCCGGGCTTATCGGGGCTTGGGTGCATGGGTGGGTGCATGTAAAAGTTTCTCCAGAAAAAATATAAAAAACGGAACACGGACTTTACCCCTAAACTGGGGGAAAACCCCTATCAAGGGCGTATATTGACTCCCATTGGCCTTTGACCTCCAGTATAGAGTGTGTATATTCACTACCATTGACCTCAAAAATTTGCATATCGTGACCTTTAACAGCCAATCAGAAGCGAGTATTTTGACCTCGTCTGACTGTATGCATGTACTGACTTGGTTCTGGGGGTTTTCCATCACTGTTGTGCGCAGGTGTATGACGTCACTTCGGCGTGAATCGGGCGTGACCTGGGATGCATGTACTCACTTGGTTCTGGGTTTTTTCCATCACGGAGAGGTCACGTGATAGTTCAAGGTCATTTGAATGATAGGAATGCATGTACTGACCTGTTCATTCATCCGGGGACTTGTTTACATCCGGGCCATTCATTGTGGTGGGTTCTGCGCAAGTGTGTGACGTCACTTCCGGTTTCACTAAAACTACCTCCGAACACAGAAGAGTTCCAATTCTTCCTTTACCCGGAAGTGCGCGGGTGAATTTCGGATTATCCTAGACCACTGATTGGCTACTTTCTCAACGGTGTTCAAAGCCAGTTTCACCGAATCCCCACATGTCTGTTATAGCCTTCATGCATTATGCTCATATAGAAAACACACACAAGACAAGGTTTTTTTTGTGAAATCTCATTTTGTCCTCACTTCACTCCACCTGTGGCTCTTGTAACTTGTAACTCCTCGTCAAATGTTGGAATGCCCGCTCGTAACCTAGACCAAAACATATACTTGGTCTGTGGGCTGATTTCATTGGCTCTCTATTTTACTGCAGTGCTCTTGCATTGTTTTCTGGACATTGATGGGTTACATTTGGCCCCATCCTAGGCCACTGATTGGCTACTTTTCGCCGTCCATTCATTGACCGAATCCCCACATGTCTGTTATAGCGTTCATGCATTATGCTCATATAGAAAACACACAAGACAGGGTTTTTTGGTGAGATCTCATTTTTTTTATTCAGTGAACAACAACAACGTGAGAACAACCACGTGAAAACTGAAGCCCAGAACAGGGGGCTTTACGTGAAAAAACTGAAGCCCAGAACAGGGGGCTTGTAAACTTAAGCCCAGAACAGGGGGCTTGTACATTGAAAGAACTTAAGCCCAGAACGGGGCTTGTACATTGAAATGATCGGCGGCCCAGTCATATACGAGTACATCTCGGGCCTTGGGGTCTTCGTCAAACATCTGTACGATGGTAGATACGGTCCTTCCCCGGCATCGATGGTACAGGTAAAACAAGCAATATTGTCCGCACACGCCACTGGTCAGGCTTTGCAACGTTTGACTGTTCCAACACCACGTCTCTGTGCCTTGATCCATGAAGTCTGTTAAATCGGGATGGAGGGGTGGCAGGCCGTACGGGTCAAAGTATTCGCCCTGCTGTTCTGTCAAGTACACGGCCACCCAATGTTCACCGCGCCGATCCATCGGGTCCGTGTTGAGAACGTATGCAGCAGGATACATACGGTCTAATGGGAACACATCTCGGACGAACACCCCTTGAAAGACCATACGTGTCCTTGGGTCATTCTCCAGCACGGTGGTTATCTGGTCTGTATCCATGTTAGGTGGAAAAGTCACACAGGACGTTGCGCGCCTTGTCCACTTGAATGATGTTGTCAAACTCGGCGTAGCAGATCACATTGACGGTGGTCCCGAGGGCTCGTGCAAAGTGGATTTCCAACCGTAAATTGCCTTGCTTGGAGAGGGCCAGCTGATGATCGTTCTCAAAGGTGGGGGTCAGATCGAAACAGAACAACGTGTATCCGTTCGCGTAGTCCTCCCGACTGATCATATTCCCTTCGTCCTGGTCGATTTGACCGGTGGCTGTAAACAGGCTCTGATAGGCTCGAATGAAATTCCTGCGCCCAAAGTTCGGTGTCAAGGCTGTGGCTGGGACCTGTTGTCCATCCACATGCAGGGCCACAAAATTGATGCCGAAATGTTTAAAGTCAAACGGATTCTCTGGGTAGGCTCCGCTGAAACTGGTATTTTCCACACAGGCCAGGATCAATCGCTTGGGTAGTTCCCCCAGGAACAGGTTTTCTTTGTTGGCGCCCATATTTCCAGCAGGCACAGAGAACACTTTGGTTTGTACACGTCGGATAGGGTACTGGGCTGGTTTTGTTTCCAAGGCTTTGAGGTGTCCCAGTTGAACGGCTGGATTCGGTTTCACTTTTCGGACATACAGGACTGCGTCTTGGATGACAATCTTATAGTCGGCTGCATGTCCGTCTACGTCAGTGGCCATCAAGGCGAAGGTCGGAGGCGCCCGTATCAGTCGGATTTTGATGGGGATCTTGTTCAAGAGGTACCGGTCTTGCATGAAAATGTCTGCGTGCAGTCGACCCATGAGATCCACCGAGGCGCCGTTGGCGGTGAAAGCCTTCCGTTTGTTATATCCTTCATTGTCCACCGTGCTCATGTGCTCGGCTGTGTCCTGGTAGAATAAAGCGGCTGTCAGCTGAGATTTTTTAGCCTCTCGTCCATACGACAACAGCGTCTCGATGTAGGCTCGATAGGGGTACGTGTTGGTCGAGTCACTGATGAGTCTGTCGCTGAGAAAAATATCCACCTGTTGAAACATCGAGTGCAGCCAGAGATTCGTCGGGCCCACCGTTGCAGCTTGGATGATTCTGGAGCCATCCCCATTGACGACCTTGGCTTTAACATACAAGTATGTATGGGCTAAATCCACATAGGCCGTATCCGCATTACTGATGTTGAACTGGATGGGCCCTGTTTCGTTGATGCTGGAGAGCGGGAGTTGCTCCACCCATAATCCTTGTTCGGCACTGGTCTGTGTAGGCGGGACGGTCCACAAATCAAATTCACTGTTGGTGGAGCGGCAGGACTCTGCGTGGATCAAGGACATGGTTAAGAAAAGATATCCTGGGTCTTCGATGTGCGTCGTCGCTGGGTCGGTCGTCGACTGGTGCGTGGTCTCGGTGGGACAGCTCTTTTATTCCCTACGGTGCGTTGTGCTTTGGCCACCAAGACGCCTCCGCTTCTTTGGCCCGCCGTTTCAAGGCTTCTTTGGGTGCCGTGCCACCCAAGACATCACCGGCCACTTGCAGTCCACTGCGTACCGCTTGTTTGCCGATTGCTTTCACCCCACGCGTCACCAAGGGCAGGAACGTTTTGACGATGCTCCCGAGTATGTTCCCCAGCCCATGTCCTCGTTGCATGCGTGCACCGCTAAAGACCGGAAAGCCACCCTCGCCTGTTGGGCATAATAGTCCATATAGCTGCGTGCAAAGTGGGGAGCACGTGCTTGTCGAAAATGAAGTGTCAGCACCACTTTTCCTCGTTCGAATGCCACCGGTCGTCCCGTGTCATCTCTTATATCCACCGTGATAGTGTTGATGTCGGTTTGTCGTACGGGCAGGTAGAGCATGTGGGTGAAACTGTGGGTGATTTGATCTCCATACGTCTTTTTAATGGGGACCACCCGTAACAGAGGTGTGTTGATATCGCCCAAGATGTGATTGTCGAGTCCGTACATACCCGACTTCATATCCATCGGGATGTGGCCATGGTCCTCGGATGGACCTGTGTAGGTCGGGTGAGCGAGACCCAGCATTTGCTGTAGGATAGGACTCAGTACGACACTCACGTTGGCGGTGAGAAGGATCTGTGCCTTGCCGTTGTGTGCGTGGTAATCGAAGTCCACGTGATTCTTGAAGGGAAAGTATTTGATGGGTTTTGAAACATTCGTGACCTCCCGTAGAGCCTTATAATGCAACAGTCTTGTCAGCCCCTGTATGAACTCCTTGGGGGTATCGTATTGGCCTTCGGGGAGAGTGAGTCGGGTGTTTTTGCCTTCGTAGGTCACCTCGTACCACACTTTATTGGCTCGCACGTTGTACCACGAGTAAGGGTATTGGATATCCATGAGGCCACATTCCCATCGTCCAGGTAAATGCAACGGTTGCGGTAACTGGGTGACGTACTTGGCCAAGGTGTTGTCAGGAAACACATCCAGCGAACTGTTACTGGGTAGGGTGAGGTAAAACATGGCGACTGAGCTGTCCTGCTGCTGTTGTTGGTTTTAATAGGTGTTCCAGGCCTTGGGCGGTTGTGTCCGGCGTCGTGTTCGTCGCGGTGACTTGCTACGTGTCACGGCTCTGGAGATGTGGGGTGTCCTGATCAAGGATGGTTTTTTAAAGGGCTGAAAAGAAGGTGCCCGTTGTGGTGGTGTTTTGGGGGGTGACTCCGGTTCCCATTCGGCTTCCCAAGAATGTAGTGGGCCACTCGGCGATTGCTGAGTCCGCTGCATAAAGGCCCAGCGGTGGGGGTTCCCCACCAATTCCTGTGGTACATGCATGTCTTTCAAGCCTTGAGCGAAGACCTCCCATCCTCGAGGATCCGTGTGCGACCTGCGTTGACGCATCAGGTCATTCACTAAATCCGTCATGTGGGTACCGGAGACCACCTGATTCTGTACCAGTAGTTCGCCTTTATAATTCCAAGTCATGTTAGGATTCTGTTTCAACCGTTGTAATACGAGGCCAGCTTGTTTCTTGAACGATGCAGGTACACTCTTCAGGATTTCGTCTTCCACCCACTGTGGGGCTGTGGGTGGTACCCCTGATAATGGCGGCTGTTGGAGCGGTGCTGAGGTCGGCGGTGTGTCGCGTGGTGGTGGTGGTGGTGATGGTGGTGGTGGTAGGGTAGAGAGGGGTTTGTATTGGTCCATGAACGTGATGTACCGTTGAAGCGTCTCATTGTACCGTTGTACTTTCTCACTGTCGCTTAACCCCGGTCTTTGTAAGATCTGTTGCATCTATTCATTGAGGGTGTTTATGGTCTTCACCGTAGGTGGAACAGGGTAGGGCGATTGGAGGTTTTGAAGGAACCGTGGTTCGACGAGGACCATTGTTTTCGTGTGGTTCATTGTCGGCCGAAGAGTCCACCCAATACTGGACCCAACACGGAAGCGGCCAACGGTGCTAAGATGGCCCCGAGAAAGCCGCCTTTCTGTAACACCTTTTTCTTTTGTGTTTGAGAGACTCGCTTCTGGACTAGGGTTCGGAGACCTGTCTTATGCTTGGTCAATTTGGTCTTCTGAGTCGGAGTCAGTGGTACGTTGCCTTTTAACAGGTTGTACCCGACCTCGCAAAGACAGCGCACAAGGTCAGGGTCCGCACCGCGTACAATGGTTCGGATCAACTCGGGTGAGGCCGTCTTCAATACACGGAGCGTCGGGGCGTGCTTCCGTACTCGCGCAGACATCATGTACAACTAATGCTAGAACCCACAACTCTGCTCTTTTTATCCTTTTGCGGGCTACCTCCTGAATATCGAACAGAGACAAAGTCAACCATGAGGTGGTATTAATTCTTTTTATTATCCCCATCATCAAACACACACACCCCAGCTGTGGAAGCCACTGTGGGTGTGTTTACATTATTTTTGCATGTAAACGTGGTGGGTCTCTCCGGGAAAGATTCCGGTCCGTAGTCGATGGTGATCGGGGGTGGCTTGCTTGAGGTCGAAGAGCATATACCCGTGCTGAGGGGTTGTCGCATCTTTAAAGGCTTCCAACGCAAACGGTGTGCGGCCGGGATACATCTGTCTCGCCAGGTGCAGCAGTTGAGTGGTATCTCTCGGGTTTTTGAAGACCATCAGATAGTGGGCATTTAAGCTGATGTTCCGATGTTCTTTGTTTTTACTGAACAGATTCTGCACAATGTAGATGATGCTGAGCCGTCGATGATGGCTGCCTTTGGTAAAGAGTTGGGTGACGCGCGCATCCGTCTCCGCCATGAGATCATCCAGAACCACCAAGGTGTCGGGTTCCAAATCGGCCAGGTTAGGTAGGCCTTCCACGAACGTGATATGGGGCATTGCTGCATACGCTGCCTGCCATTCTCCATAACACCACACGACCCGGGCAATGGGTGGGGTGATCATGCTGTCGGCGTGTTGAAGGAGCTTCCTGACGAAGTGCGTTTTGCCGGAGCCCGTCGGTCCTGCGATGACGCAAGTGAAGGGATACTGCCACCGAGGGTCCATGGTTTGAGCTGTATGCGCTGTCGTGGTAACCCGCTCTTGTAAATTTCGTACGAGTGAACTGGAGTGGTGGTGGGTACAACGCCGGTCGTCGTTGTCTGTTCACTGTGAGTGATGAAATCCGGTGGGTTTTGAGACGTAGTGGGTGTACTTGGTGTAGATGTTGACTGTATACTCGGTGTGGAGCTCGATGTGGCTTGTACACGTGGTGTGGTGGTCATGACTGGGCTCGTTTCGATCACGGGGTTGACTGGTGTAGAGAAGGTCTGTAGACTGGTTTGACTGGCGGCTGGAGTTTTAAGTTGGTTAAGTAGAGTGCTGAGATAGGCTACGTCGTAAAACACTCCTCCGTACAACACACTCAGCAGGATTAGCACTATGGCCACAAAGCCCACTTGCGCTTTGCGCGTTTTGGGAGACGCTGTGTTCAGAGGCAGCTGCTGTTGGTCCATAGCGCCGTGTTCATGGTCGAACGTGGAATCAAGGATGACGGTAGTGGTGTCTGGCTTTATAGTCGTTTCACCTGGTTGGCCGTGACCCAGGAATTGAAGGAACTGGCCCAGCCTTGCCATTTGACGAAATGAAACAGTTTGCCACGTCGGCGTTCCGTTTTCAAAATCTGCTCCACCGTGTAGTAGTCTTGCTTTGTTTTTACGACAGGCTGTAATTCCGTGTCGTAAAACGTCCCTAGCAACGGTTCCCCTTGAAGATCTTCCAGTTCATAGACTCGTTGCTGTCGGGGTAGGCGCCGTTTAATCAGGAAGTGCTCATCGCTCCAGTTGGGCAAGTAACTTTTCTCAAATTGACCTTTGACTTTACTGATCCGTACAGGGTCCCGACCTTGAACACCTCCTTCGGCGTTCGCTGCGATTGACTGGGGCACAAGACACGCCGGATTTGGGCTTCATTGCGTTGGGTCACGGTAATGGGGGCTCTCTCTATACTCCGGTGTTAGGCTCGATTGTAACCACTCACAAGTTTCGGGAGAACATCGATGTACCGCCTTGTATTCTTATAGGTGAAATACTTATACATGCGGCCTTTGAATGTCCTGTTGAACCTTTCCACAAGGGAAGCCTTGGTCTCGTTGTACGTATGGAAGAAAAACACCTTCTGGGCTTTCAGAAACTGTTCAAACGGTCTGTTGAGGAATTCCGTGCCTTCGTCGGTTTGCAAATACAAGGGTTTGCGCCCGGTCTTGAAAATGTCCTTGAACGCCGCTTTGAGATTCGCACCCGTTTTCGTCCGGATGGGTACCACCCACGCATACTTCGACAAGATATCGATGCACGTCAAGATATACCGATTCCCATCGTTGTGTTTGGCAAAGGCGCTCATATCGACCAAATCCGCTTGCCACTGGGCATCTATACCACCCACGATGACCCGGTTCCGTAGAAAATGGCGACGGACAGATCGATGTAAGGTGTAGGTGTCTTGTTTTTTAACCAATCTCGGACTTGGGCACGTTGTATCCCCTGGGGTTTGGCCGCTCGATAGAGAGCCGACAATGCACAATAGGCCGCCGGACTGTCGGAACTGTAGTATAAGTTATCCAACACCTCTTCCCAGCGCTTCATGGTGACAAATGATGATGGACCCTGGGTCTATCGTTTATTTATAACGGTATATCTTGGGCCGGAGTTTCTTTCTGATTTTCTTCGTTGGCTTCTGCCAGCACATTGTCCATGGTAAATAACCAGACCAACTCGTCTGATGACCGCTCTTCCTCCGTAAGCACTTGATCCACATCTGCCATGGCATCTTCCAATGCAGACCATAGAACAGGGTGAAGGGTAAAATGCACTGTACCCCCATCTAGCCGAGCCAATTGAGCAAAGAAGGGGCCGCGTCGGATGTACACATCGTGACACAAGTGGATGAGATCGCCGTCCAGTTCACCAGACAACACCTGTTTGAATTTGGTCCAGCCCTCCCGGGACAGACGAATATGAGCCGGGCACGGTTGTGTAGGGTCTGCATCACAGATGTCTCCTATCTCCTCCATGATATCGACCTTATCCGCATAGACGTGCAGGAGAACCTCAGGGGTCAAGCTGAGATTCGCCCGTACTGACTCCGTCATGATCAGTACGTGAATGGTACAAGATTTGACTGTCTCTCGTATTTATAGGAAGAATTATGACGTGAGATCAAAGGATCGGGTGGTCATGTCACTAGGCTGACAGTCTAGCCGGGTAGTCAATGGCATCGTCGGCTACCTCCGCTTCATTGCTAGGTTTGGTAATTTGTTCGTTGGGTTCTGCCGCCGCTTTACTCAGGACACGAGCCCAGCCCAACTGAACAGCTGACCGCTCGTCCGGTGTAAACAGCTGGTCCACAATAGGCACCACTTTCTCGAAGGCTGTCCACAGATCAGGGTCATGGGTGAAGCCTCGCGTAGGGTCTTGGTAACGGCCCAGGCGTGGGAAGAAGGGTCCACGGTGTACGTAGATGGCATTGTCTATGTGGATGAGGTTTCCGTCGAGCTCACCGCTCAACACTCGTTTAAATTTGGTCCAGCCGTCACGGTGTAGCGTAACCGTATTCGATACGGCCTCAGCGCGCGACCAGCAAACATCTCCACGGTCTTCAACGATGGTGACTTTATCTTCATATACGTGTAACCCCACCAGGGGTGTAAGGGGAAGGATGGCTCGTAGGACTGGTGACATGGTTGACCCAACGACGAACGGTGAATGACACACACTCTGACTGTCTCTCGTATTTATGATCATGTCCCTCGGTGACATGGTTGACCCAATGACGATCGGTGAATGACGCACACTGTGACTGACCCTCGTATATATCGGTTGCACATAAGCGCATCTGTGGAGGCTCTGAAGAGCCGTTCATTTTCTGTCGCTGTCATTGCCACAGCGTCAGGGTCAATAGAGCAAAGACCATTACTAGGCCAACGAGCCGTCGCTGGTTCCGGCGTGAGCGTTCGTGGTCCATAGTCCGGGCATCAAGGATGGCTGTCATAGTCCAGTAGTGGTGGGTGATAGCACGCCTCTCCATCGTGTGCACTCTGTCAGGATCTGGCGTCGCCCCTCGTTGTCGTCACCATCTGCAAATATGGACCGAACCACTGCTCTGTAATCCGTCAGTGAATTAACCACGGTCGCATGCTGTAAAATGCGAGTCGCATAGGGATGGGTCTCCATCATGGCTCTGTAACCGTAGGAATGGGTGTGTGGGATCCAGAGGGACGTGTTTTATAGACCATGTCACACATGCGCGCCTATACGTAGCTCTACGGATGTAGTCCGTGATACGTACTATTCTGATTAGTTAGTTCAAAAAGAGAGCAACAATCAAAGATTACAGGTCAATCCTTTTATTAGCCCCTCCATTACAGCACATCCACGCTGGAGGAACCACTATGGGTGTGTTTACATGCGGATGTTAAACGTTAAAAGTTAAAGCTCATGTCAGCGGTTAAGGGTAAAGACCAGGAAGACGGTGAGTGGAGACGCGTCCAACACCTATAGATTAAGTTTATTACTATAAGTTCCATGGTTTCATGTATTTTTGTCGTGCCAATACGGTTCTGGGGAAAACTGGGGGTTCCCCACTGATTATTTAACATGAATAAATAGATGGTAATATTGTCGGAGACCCTCCTCTATACATGGATGCTTCGGAAGGGCGGATAAAGGCTATCTATTGTCCCGAAGAGGGCCGAGCCTTGCCGGAAGGGGGACCTTTGACCTTTTTACCTGGATGTGACCTTTTGACCCGAAATTCATCCGCGCACTTCCGGTGATGCCGCGCACTTCCGGATAACCCGCGCGCGTGCGCTGCGGCCGGGGCGGGCCGGGCCGGGCCGGGGAAAACCCGGATGTTGAAAATCCAGACCCTACGTCTAAGGGAAAATTGGAAGTCTTCTGTGTTCGAAGGTAGTTTTAGTGAAACCGGAAGTGACGTCACACACTTGCGCAGAACCCACCACAATGAATGACCCTGATGTAAACAGGTCCTCGGATGAATGAACAGGTCAGTACATGCATTCCTATCATTCAAATGACCTTGAACTATCACGTGACCTCTCCCTGATGGAAAAAACCCAGAACCAAGTGAGTACATGCATCCCAGGTCACGCCCGATTCACGCGGAAGTGACGTCATACACCTGCGCACAACCGTGATGGGAAACCCCCAGAACCAAGTCAGTACATGCATACAGTCAGACGAGGTCAAAATACTCGCTTCTGATTGGCTGTCAAAGGTGAATGGGAGTCAATATACGCCCTTGATAGGGGTTTTCCCCTAGTTTAGAGGTAAAGTCCGTGTTCCGTTTTTATATTTCTTCTGGAGAAACTTTTACTTGCACCCACCCATGCACCCAGGCCCCGATAAACCCTGGGACCGATATTAGCCCTTTTGGATAGGGTTGATAGGTGTTTTCCCCTAGTTCAGGGATAAAGTCCGTGTTCCGCTTTTTATATTTTCGGGACAAATCCTAATTTTACATACACCCACTCCAGGCAGAACCCGATAAGCCAGGGACCGATATTAGCCCTTTGGGATAGAGTTGATAGAGGGTTTTCCCCTATTTTAGAGGTAAAGTCCGTGTTCCGCTTTTTATATTTTCGAGACAAATCCTCATTTTACATACACCCACCCATGACTTGCAAAATCCTTCCGTAGGGACCCCAAGTCCCGGACTCAAATGAATGGACGGCATACAAGTCCGTACATGCACTCCTAATCACGTGACCGCCGCATGATGGAAAAACCCAGAACCAAGTCAGTACATCCCATACAGTCATACCCAGGTCACGCCCGATTCACGCAAACCGGAAGTGACGTCATACACCTGCGCACTCCCCGTGATGGAAAAAACCCAGCCCTAACATGTCTAAACATGATCCAAGGTCAGAGACGATCTCCGTGTCTCTTCGGGCACCTCCGTGACATCTTCGGTCACCTCCGTGACATCTTCGGTCACCTCCGTGTCTCTTCGGTCACCTCCGTAAAGAACTATCACGTGATCTCGCCGTGATTCCCCAATTAAAGTACATGCATAGGTCACGCCCAAACACGCATTCCTATCATTCAATATGACCTTGAACTATCACCTGATCTCCCCGTGATGGAAAAACCCCAAATACAAGTCAGTACAGGCATCCCATCAATGGTATTGCCAAAGGACCCGGATATAGGTAAATCCTTGCGAATGTGCAACAATGTTGCAATTCGGGGAGCCAGGTGTTCGGCACGTGACAACCCCCAGCCCAAGCAGACGTCAGCGAAATTCTGGCGGGGAAAACCCCACAGACAGGTCAGTACATGGCCTATCATGTTTCCACGGACCTCACCGAAAAGACACGGACGTACCCATCGCACCTCACCGAAAAAAACACGAAGGTGAACGACATTGTAGGGGAAAACCCCACAGACAGGTCAGTACATGTCCTATCATGTTCACAGGTCACGCCCCATTCACGCAGACCGGAAATGACGTCATACACATGCGCACTCCCCGTGATGAAAAAACCCCAGCCCTAACATGTCTAAACATGATCCAAGGTCAAAGACAAGATGAAAGGATACAGGTCAACTCAAGTGCACTGATTGACCTTTGACCTCTGTCACGTGATATGCAAATTTCTGAGGTCAAAGGTCAATATGCGCTCTGCCGTCTTCTATATACTGCGAAATTCTGGCGGGAAAAAACCCACAGACAGGTCAGTACACACATTCCTATCATTCAATATAACCTTGAACTATCACGTGATCTCCCCGTGATTCCCCAAATACAAGTCAGTACATGCATAGGTCACGCCCGATTCACGCAGACCGGAAGTGACGTCATACACATGCGCACGTGATGGGAAAAACCCCAACCCTAACATGTCTAAACATGATCCAAGGTCAAAGACGAGATGAAAGGATACAGGTCAACTCAAGTGCACTCATTGACCTTTGACCTCTGTCACGTGATATGCAAATTTCTGAGGTCAAAGGTCAATACGCGCTGAAATCAACCCTATATACTACTGACCATTGAGGATCTGGATCAGGCAGCTTTGTTCTCTCCCTCTGTGTTTATGGAAAACTTCCTGTTGTTCGTCTTCTTGATCACAGCCTGGACACGGCTTAACTTTGTGGAGTTTTCCAACCGCCGTTGCCATTTAATTACCGCCCCGTCTTCCTCATGTGTCGAAACACTGAAGATTTATCATTTGCGAATTTTGACTACATAGACTGAGCCTCTACTGAACCCGAGTCATTGGGGTTTCTCAAATTTTGCGCCTTCCGAATTAAATGAAATACTGGCAAATTATTTGGCCACAAAGCAACATGCGTTGTTTTGGTGGTCAAATTACTTCAGTAAATCCGTTCAACACTGTGCCTCAGCTTTCACGGCGGACGGTGTACATTTGAACTGTAAAGGAAACTATCACCTATATAAATCACTATGTGGCGCAATTTTGGCTGCAATCATCATTTGTTCGCTGAGGTTTCGATGCCTATCCTATCACTTTGCAAGCTTGATTACCTGTCCCTATTAACTCATTACGAGTTATTTTAAGCTGCATATACTGTTCATTTTTATTATTTTAAAGGGGGGATGGAAAGCCTATGGGCTTGGATGTGATGTTTAAAAGCCAAAGGCTCATTGGCTTTCATGAGACATGTGATAACAATGTTTGTCTGGGGTTCTTATTGCGCTTAATATTTAATTTACTGGCCTTTAGCCATGTTAGCGTGTCAGACAGGGATTCATAGAAGTTTTGGGTTTTGCTTCCAATGAATATGTGTAGCTATCAACATGATCAATCAGCATTTCCATTCCAATCCCCTAAGGGTTAAGATGATTAGTGCAATACTGGAATTTTGACAACCCTTAACAAAACACAACAGCCTACGATTCTGGGCGGTTAGCAATAAAGTAACAGTTCATGTCAAACGACTAATACTTAATTCATAAATGAAATAACTTGAGCAGTGTAAGCAATATTAATCCTGTTAGACTTCTATTCATCCCTGTATGGATACATTTCACCCCCAGCCGGTGTCAATTATTTGGCCAATATCTGGTGGGCTCCATTCCTAGCACCTGTTTCAGGCATTGTGATGACCAGTGGAGCGTGTGACCCC
>JAVTVY010052319.1:0-26740 GCA_036873755.1 Hanleya hanleyi
GACGGGAAGGATGGGCAACAATCTTTAATTTATGTAAAATCATTAATGATCTCTATCTCTGACACTGTTCAAATGCTCAATGTAAAATTTGGTATACATTATCGATGCATCATCTCGGTTACTTCTACATGATGTGCCTAGGATAAAGTACTATACTATACACAATTTTTTGTAATTCAGCATCGCAGAAAACCATCGATTGCGTTTTCATGGTAAAAGGGTTAGGAAAGAACTAAAAATACACTTCAATGCAGAGTGATTTTGATTGACGCCAAAAATCGCTCAGAACGCTTCTTCGGCGATCTAGACCCCAGGAGCATCTGGGGCCTGGGCGGCCCCTGGATCCTCACCTAAAGTGCAATGATAGTGGCCGTACCACTTTGAATTTGCTTCCGACGCCCCCTGTATTAACAGACAGTGTCAACGTACTGTTCCTGCTGTCTCCTGTTCAGTGATTGGTCATTCAACCCCGCCATTTTAAACTAATACAAGCATTTTCATTGGATAACTATTAGATAAGACCCACCCCAATCTTCATACACAACCACGCGACTGTCTCAGTTGACTGATGACATAGCGCGGATTCGTTTTTGATTTCAAAATCTGCCGTCTAACTGGGAAAATGCTGTTGTTGCTGCATCAGCCGATCATTGGCCCCCTGTAGAAGATACTATAGGCTAATACATGTAGGCTACCATGCCATGAGATGATGCTTGGGATTGCATTTCGCTCACTTGCACCTACAGGTGACGACAACTGGTGGCAAATTTAAAATTTGGTTTCCGGGCAACAGGTTGATGCCTTCAGCTTCTCGTCAAATTTGGTTTGCAGATAATGCCTTGAGATGTCACTTGGGGATGCTTCTCGATGCTTCACTGCATGGAAACTATATCACAGAAGCAATCAACTTTCAGTCAATCGTTCTGAGTTGATCTTAAAACTTGGGAAGGCAGAAAGACCCTTCCACATCCAACGCCTATGAAGCAGCAGTTCATGTATATCCCCTGAGACCAACAATGCTAAAAAATATTGCTGCCATTTCGGCGGGGGACCTAGCATCCTCTGGCTGCTTGTTACCCATTTGGATGATTTTCCACGGAGTTGTTGCCCTTCATCATCAGCATCAATATTGATAGTACTTCCTTTTCCTGATACTATCGGCCATACAGGCAGAGATGTTAAATTTTTTTGTAATATCTATGCTTATTATAATATATGTGTGCACTGTGAGTGTCAGACTGGATACCTGTTTCGATTATTTTCACCAGAGTGACCCTTTATCAGTATCATTTTTTACACCACATCTGAGCAATATCTGATTGCTTCAAAGCTGTGTTTATGTTGTGATATCAGTTCTTCTTCAGTACTTCATGGCTTTGACAAATAATTTGTATTGTCAGTAATTTTAATGCTACAAAATATGAGCTTAAATTTTCCATGTACATCTCCTACTATAATTCACGTGTATGATTGAAAGGATTTGGGAAGACCTACAAATGTTACTACAATAATTGCCAGTTGGGTTGTCTCTCTCTGTATGCTGCCAGGTCATATGTATACCAAATACATACTTGTACATCGTGCAGTACAATCTTGTCTTCATTTCCATTATTGAAAGTGATTAGAATTGTGGAGTGATATCGAACAGCGATTTTGTATTTTTCCGGATAATTTATTATTTTGTTCTCTTCTTTTATATATACATGTTTACATCAGGTAACGCAAAGATACTTGGTCTATTTCGTGCATGGGTACCAGTTCACACACACATGTATACATGTATGTTACCTTGCCAAAGGCACTATAGCCTATCACATGTTGATGAGAGTTTCTCTCGTGGGGTCTTCTCTCTAATAATCTCACACCCTGCCGAAAGCCTCTGTTATCTCCATCAGTTTATGTTAATGCTGTGGTAGATGTGGCTTTTTCTAATCACTCGAGCAGGGAGGTGTAACACTGCGTTGTCGTTGGTCATACTACATGGGTGGCCTATGGCTGACTTGCCCACCTATATTGTGCATGTATTCGCTCCCACATATGATATATATGTATGATCGCGTGGGCAGATAAGCAGTCAATTTGTATCAGATCACCTGCCGATTTGTATCCGCTTTTCAGCAACAGCAATTTTCATAATGATTCTGATTCAAATTTCTGAGAGTACAAATTATTGAGCGTTATATAACCTAACTTTTTAGAACTTACTCTTTCACTCAAAGTGAAACAGGCTTTTTTTTTTTACCCATTGACCAAAATTGACCTTAGGATAGTGTCGTCATGTTGATCTGTAGTACATCCCTGTTTTGTCATAACCGCCATATCTCGAGGATGACCGCCTTTAGAAGAGCGCAAACTCATATTGCACATTTGTGTGATTTGAGCTGATCGAGGATGGTTTAAAATCTGTGAAATTGACCTATTTTTTCTGGGTCACTGGGTCAAAGTGTTACCTTCTGTCACCAATTGTTTTGTTTCTGTCTTGGGCTACAACCAAAGTTGTCCCTGGGGGTATTGTTATCATGTATGTACCTATGCCCATGTTTTCTTCTTGTCATCCTGGCTCAAGAATGAGTATGTGCTGTAACTACCAAACTTACATCATGCATGCATCATGCCGCCACAGAACAGAACCTTTAAAAAATTGGTGAGGTTTTGATTTTCCGGGACAGGAAGTCAATTTCTCAGCTTCCCACCAATTCCCCCCCCGCCCAACCAGCTTGATCCTTACCAAGAGCCTTATTTAAATATCCCAAGGCTGCAGGGCTTCGTGTTTGGAATTAGCACGCGAGCAAAAAATAGCTCACGTCAAAATATTTAGGAGAGGGTATTTGAAAGTCAGGCGAGTGATTGCAATATAATCCTATATTAAATATGACTGTTTACGCGAGTTAAAAATACCTCTCGTGATGTGAATTTACGAGAGTGTTTGCGCACAGGTGAGCTACATATATCACTCACGCTAGAAACGAAGCCCTGGGCTGAGGGGTTCTTGGCACACCAGGTGTGGGTCATGTTCATGGTGGAAACTATACTGATTGAAGAACAGGCTTATGCATATAATAATTAGTCTACCTCCACACAAACTGCTAGATGTATCTATTGAAGGATACGTTATCTCATAGACATTGATATGTAACAGCTCTTTTAATTATCAGATTAAGAGTTAATCGTCTCAATTCATCCTAGGCGGGACAGTCTTCACACAGCACTGTTTGGAGTATTTCCAATTCTCATTCTACATTTTTTTTATAGTTTTTGGTGAAGCGATGGTATCTAAATGTGATTACAACATGGTTGATATATCCGCCAGTGAGGCCACCCAGTTTAAGAGCATTTATATATGTCCAGCATTTTTTACCTGTCAAAACGAAATGTGTGATAGATATTTTACCTTTCCTATCATAATTAGTTCAATTAATACTGACCATGCCTGTCAGATTCTTGTCCAGTGGAGCCAGTATAAAAATCTGTCTTGGCTGATAAGATTTTGTCTGGAAGTGGTTTATCTGACCGCCAGTGGGCAATCACTTAATGAACACAACACCTCTGCAGACCGAATGTCTACCTGATCGGTTTAAAAATAAAATTGAATCTTACTCGGCATCTGATTTCCGTAGTAATTGATGCAGAAATAAGAAATAATTTTCTAATTTGTATCTCATGTGATAAAGGTTAGGGGTGCTTGTCTATCTAGGCCATATGTTCTTCTCTTTTAATCAGTTCTGCACAGGATATGACAGGCAAAGATTTCTATCTTAAAATTGGTAAAAGCAGTGTATATATTTTAAAAGTTAGCTGTTTTTGATAGAAATTATACTGATATTTTGCTGGTTTAAAGGTGAACTGAAAAGCTTTCCAATGTTCTGCTAAAATGTCATAAAACAAGAACTTCTATAGTTGTTACAAATATGTGTGGTAATAGTTCTGTGGCCTGTGGGTTATTGTTTTATTTTGGGTATATGAGAAGTCAAAACTTATAACACCAGAAAACGAGAGCCAGAACTTCTAAAAACGTCATCGCTTGCCTCCCGTTGTTTTTGGAACGTCATGACGTTATAGTGGTCCTCACTCATTCATCCGACGTAGCATGACATCACATTTAAATAAAACTTGAATGAAGGAGACTGCTATAACGTCATAACGTTCTACAAACCAAGAGAGACAAGCGATGCAAGTTTTCAAGACGGATTTATAACAGGATAACTTAAATATTGTTAGTAATACAATTTTGCAAAATATATTTGCTCCAAAAACGTATAGAGTTATGTCACATATAAGACAAGATGTATATAAGCAACATTTTAGATAAAATTAAAAGCTTTGCAGTTCACCTTTAACAAATGTCCAAGGTAATGACACCTTCTTCTTCGTATAGTAAAGTATTCATTATGACATTCGTAAATAAAATGCTTTCATTGTCTTACTTATTAAATTACTTCGAGGCCAAAAAACTGGAGAGTCACTTATTTCTGATCAAAGACCCTCAGAAAAAGTAGTCTGGTGAAAACACATTTTTTGTTATTTTGCAATGACACATGCCCCAAACCCAAAACGATCCTATTTTGTCAACACATTTCAATGGTGAAAAATCTTTTCTAATGATTGTTTATGTCTAGTCTGTAAGGTGATGACCATACAGAAATTGAAGGTTATGCTGTTTTGGACTTGTGCACAGGATCTTCAATAACTTAGCTTCTCCACATAAATAGATGACTTTGGTAAAGAAGATTTTGAGCAAGATGTGTTGATGCGATTGGTTCAGCACAACCCGTGTGATAACCAAAACCGTTTCTTTCTTTTTTGCCTTAAACTAAATATCGCTGGCATATGTACATTTGGAGGCATCACTGTACTATCATCGTAATTCTTCAGTGCAATACAAATTCATGTGGTTTAATGAAGAGCAGCTACATTAAACAGCTAGGGCTCATTTTTGAGCCCATTATAACGGGTTTGGTCGCCATGAGTTTGGGCACCCAAACGTGTGTTCTAGCGAATTCCCTATCTGAACACACTGAAACCAATAGTAATGCAAGTAATGTTGCTAAATGGCAAGTTGTCAAGCTGTATTTAGACCATTTAATACTCTCATGGGCTTCGACAGTCTCGCATCACGGCCTATTTCATATAACTTACCACACACTGCACCGTGTATGGGTGCCCAAAATAAAAAATCTAGATCAGGCCCCGGTAGAAATGCTATTTGTTCATAATTTAACATCTTGATTATTGCCTGGAGATTATTGTGAAGTTAGAGAAATACTGATTGAATCGTTAATCATCCCTTGTTAATCAGTACATGTAATTGTAGGACACACTGGGAGCTCAGAAAGCTCTCAAGTTAACAGTTGTGTCGTGAGTAAAACCAGACAGGAGTATGGGACCTGGTGTTTGTAAGGGAGTTTCGGAGCTGGCTTGAACAGCTGTTGGGTTTCTTGAGTTACACAGATAATTATCAGTAATAATAAAACTAAGTTGCCATTTTCCCAATTCATCACTTGATTGATATTAAGACAGAGGTTTAAGATGGACAAGGGCAATCAATCAAGTATTTGCTGCCCTATAATGAGAGGTTTTTGCTCCCACTGATATGCCAGGTTTAATTTCACAGGTTTTTTCGCTCACACTAGACAGCCTCTCGATCGGACACATGTTGAGGCAAATAATAGCAACCTGTTTTATCAACCGTACAATCACATGTGGTTTTTCCATGACAACTGCTTCCGTCTTTAAGTCTTCTGTTCAAGGAAAAAATGATAATCTCCTGTCTGATTGTCTGATCGTGTATTTTTTTTGGTCCAGATGGTCAGACAAATTCAGTGACCGTGTGTCCATCACGATTTGGACAAGGTGTCAAATATCAACTCCCAGGATGATGTCATTCAATATCATTCAAATACAATTTCAGAAATTTAGGACAAGATTAAAAATCAGATATTGACTTTGCAGACGTATTGAGAAAGGAAAGGAATAATCATAAATAGTATCTCCTTTGTGCTGTGTACGGCCAGCTATTGTTCATCTCTGACAACACGATCGAATGATCTGTAAAGTGGACCTATCACGGTAATCCCTCTTATAATTCAATCACAGGAAGTGAAATTTCCCACCATAAATCTGGGGGTGATCAAATCTATTGGAACATGAAGTTGACACATGGCAGTGTGACTGACGTCGGCAGGCAGGGTAGGGTAGGCATCCGGATTCCGACACGAACTGAACTCTTGGAAATTCCACCCCCTCCCCATTGAGATCCTGCCTATATTAAGATGGGCACTGCCCAAGTCAGAATCACCAGTTATTTTCATCAAAAATCACCAGAAATTTTCATCAAAAGTAGGTCAGCCCAGAACTTGCTGTTAACAGTCACCTAATGTACCTTCATGCCAAAAATCAAGGTTCTAATGTCAACAGTTCTCCTTATTTTGCCGATGAAAGGATTCGGATGGATTCACTCACTCACTCATTACCGAACAATTTGCAAATGAGAGCCTACTTCAGAGGAAAAAAACAATTTATATCTGACTATTCAAATTTTGAGAGTATTTTGAGTAATAATCATATATCTAGCCTTATTCACCATGTCAGAGGCACTGATTACTTGATAAAAAAAAATATATATAAAAAAAAAGTGAAAAGTCTGCACAATGAAACATTCTCTAAGCTTGAACAATGTAGATGTCAGTACCAGGCATGTATGTGTAATCAATGGTATGATCTAATTATAATCTATATCTACTTATATGTTAATAATTACACTACCATCAAGCTTAGGAAAAAATCCACTAACATATTATTAACTAAACGTATATAGAATTACAGGTACAGACTTTTTCTCGTCGAGTTTTCCTTAAACAGGTGTATTCCAATATTTTTTATCCTTCATTTTAAGAGGGTTACTTATGATGACTATCACATTTATGAATTTCCGTCACCTGTCAATCAAATATGTCAGGTTATTGCCACAAGGTGCTGGTAGATTACTTTCTCAGTTTGGAAGATTCTGACCCAAACTGACTTGTCTGACAAATTCCCCTGTCACCTAGGGCCATCTTCAGGAGAGGACCTGATGACACACACTGATTATTTATGGCTATTTCTAGTAATCAATTTCTTCACATGCCCTTCGGAAGACTGAAATGACCATTTAACTGAGGGAAAAAAGTTTAAAATTATATTTATCATAAGGCTCTTAAGTATACTTCTGTATGTTTTGAATCATGCCCATTACTTTATATTTTTTTTTAACCATTTAGTTTTATAGCCATTGGAAAATTTATCATTATATTGAATATACATCAAAATTACATCAGTTTTATTTCTGTATTGATACGTTTCGATATTTTTTCAGATTTTGTGATTGTCTTAGATTAACGTGGGTATGTATTTCTTTGTTGCTGATTTCTGAAAACAGTATATGTTGTGAAATCTGTCAACAGTTGTCCCATATGTTGTGACATATGTCAACATTGTTTTCAAAAGTCATTTGGGATAAGGCAACAAATGTTGTGACATGTAAATAAAGCCCAACTCACACTACGAACATTTTGTTGTATTAGAACAAAAACGCTGTTCAGAACATGTTTGGACCACACTGCGGTGGTCTAATGGTTAGAGCGTCGGCCTCGTAAGCGGTAGGTACGGGTTCGATCCCAGGCCGGGTCATACCTAAGACTTGAAAAATGGAACTTGTTGCTCCCTCGCTTACGCTCAGCATTAAGAGGATAGAACAAGGACTGGTTCGCTCGGTGTCAGTATAATGTGACTGAGTGGGGTGTCATGTCTGACTACGGCATGATATTTCAGTGGGACAGCACTATAAAATGGCAGCACTAGATCTGCTCTGTTACAAGTAGGTTCCCCTGCCTCTCCCCCTCCCCTCCCTTCCCTTCCCCGTCGTGATATAGCTGAAAAAATGTTGAAAGCGACGTTAAACCCTATTCACTCACTCACTCAGTACATGTTTTGTCTGCAGTGTGAGGTGCCCAGAAAAGTACACGAACATTCTGTTAGAAGGACAAGTTCGTGGAATCAAACATGTTTGATTTTCGGAACATGTTTTCATCCGCAAAACAGTTTTTGTCTTCAGTGTGTGGTGATCGCAAACATTTGTTCGAACATTTACCAACAGTTATCCAATCAACTGGCAGCTGTCGGTCATGTGACGAAGCCGCTCTCATATGACACAACAAAATGGCTTCCATCACATGACCGGCAGCCTCGCTGCTTGATCGGGCGACTGGCGGTCAAGAGAAAATGTTCGCAGTGTGAGGTTACCTCGAACAAAAACACGAACAAACTGTTCTGTTCTAATACAACAAAATGTTCGTAGTGTGAGTTGGGCTTAATGGTCCCACATGTTTGACACTGAACAACTGTTATGGTACGGTGCAATGTTTCCAAGTGTTGTGACATTATACAATGTTACCAAATCTTGTGACACTGATTAATGGTTTCGAACATCTGAGTTCGAAACACTGTGCCACTCAACTCTACAGTTTGATGATGTCCATGTTTTTGCATTTGGATCGACTCAACAAGGGGAGATTTATCGATTGACACAAGCTTGTTCTGTCATAATTCCTGTGTGTATGATCCAATAAAGCATTGTGTCTATTGCTTAACTTGATATTAAATCCATTAACTGATGGTTTTGACGATTCCACGTCCACTATACATGTACATGCCTTCATGAAGTCAGGCTGTTCCCCGATGGCGCTATTGTCTAAAATGTCCTGGAACTGTTGTCGAACCAGGATATCTCTTTCACTTACTGTAAGATGTGAAACTTTGGATCAGCATTGCCCTTTATTTGGACTTCAAGGTTACAATGGAAATTACGAGCAGCATCAGGGCTACATGTGTGAATTATTCTCTGGGCCATCCATCATAGCTGTATCTGTGACAGGGAGAAGAACTGCCCGTAATGCCAAGTCTCTGGAGCAGTCAGCCAGTAACAATTATGAGTAATAGATGTACAATTGCCACATTATCTTCTTTGTTTGTGGAAAACAGGACAATTTTGCGAAAATGTTAGGACCTGGAATTGCTCTGGCTAGCTTGCATGGGGTTCATTGTAATCTAATTCTGGCAGACTCGTGTATGAATGGGTAAGCATTTTTTTTTTGTAAGTGTGTGTCTCCCAAAACTATGCTTTACAGATAGGACTGAGAATGTATTTTGATCGGTTAATAATTTTTGTAATTTTCACACTCACCCAAGTACAGACACTGATCTCGTGGGACACTCCGATCTAGCATGGTGAGAAGTCGGGTGGGAATTCCCCCTTCATTGCGAGATTGATCACTAAGCTCTTTGTTGAACAGGACCTGTTAAAAAAACTCAGCGTCCCAGCTGAGTTTCAATTTATCGGGCTACATGTATGAGCCAAATAGAAGATATTCAAAATACGGTCAATTGTCTCGAATGTTGAATCAAAATATTTGTGATTTAACGGAAAGATGAGACGGGGATCTGGGTGATCCAGTGGACTATGTTGACACTTGGACAGCAGCGACATGGTGACAGCTATTATATGGAAGGAGCGATAGACAGATGGAGCAATATTCTCTGCTCCTCTCTCGATCGACGGAATATTTTTTTTCACTGTTCATTGAAAGGGAGGCGATAAACTCTACCATGGAGACTTGGGAGATCCCAATGACGACTCTTTAAAGCGAGCTTCAAAGAAGTGCAAATGAGTTGCTGGCGTGAAAACGTTATATGCAATCACTAGAGTCCCTGTGTGACACTTAGCCCATGATTGCATGATTTTGCTAAAGAGGATTTTTTCTTCTTCGTCGTTCTGAAGACCGGACGATAATGTGGTCTTTTGAAAGCCGATGCATCCAACTGAATTTATACATTGTGAGGAGGGAAAAGCGATCTCTGAAGGCTTAGAAGAAGGGAACTTCCCACCACTGGGCCTGTTAGGCGCTGAACCGTAAAATAGGCACCGATTAGATACACATATGAACCCGATAACATGGCCCCGACAACAATACAGTCTGGCCAGGTTTAATTAATGTGGGTTGAGATAAGTTTTCCTTGCAGTTTTCAAAGAGGGTGAGATAAAAAGGTTAGGAAAGCGTGCCTTCATTGATTCATTGAAATTTATATAATTATCACTCTTTGTGTCATTCAAGGAGAAGAACGAGCTTAGAATACTCTTGTCAAAGAAAGTTTGTTTTGACGATGGGAAAATGAATTCTGATAAAAATGCAGTGTCTCGTCTTCTAGTTTCGTATTGTTTATTTTTTTGGGGTCAATTTTGGGTTTAACTCAATCCTTTGATGCTGATACATTGTTTGTCTTTCATTATTAAATTGAAAGAATAAAAAAAATAAAATAAAAATGTCCTTAATTGTTCAAATCTGACAGGCTTATTACATTGCAACATTTTCTATTGTTTTCATACATGTAAACAAGTATCTTTTATTTTGTTTCTAAGGCCCAGAGTGCATTTATCTTGTTCATGTTGTATACTTGTACCGATACACGTATTACAAGATGAAAAACATAATCCACAAAAATTTGCCTGCACTTTTAGTTGAAATCCTTATCAAATAGAATCGACATTTCATTATCTACTTTTTAAATGTACATTGTCTATGTTTGTTTGCTATAGACTTTGAGAAAATAGTTCATTCTCAATTTCAGGAATTCTGTTTGACGAGACAAATTTCCAGAAAATATTCCGCAGCACATTTTTCCCCTCAACATGTGGAACAAAGTACCATGGATGCTTCTTTTTTTTTCACTGCTCAACAGAACATGCTGTTGAAGGGCCTATGATAGACCTTGTTTCGTGCAGAAGTATTGCTTGAGCATTTGCTCACAGATATCCCAGCACTTGTCAACTGTCTGCTCTTTCAAAATCTTTCTGCTGGGAAATGGGCTAAATCAAAAATCTCTGAAATCTCTCGCCATAACGAATCTCCCATTTAAATCTTTCATCTCATGATGCGAAAAAAAACAAAAAAAACTGGGCTGTCAGTGGTAGATAGAGCTCAATCCACTCGCTGACTACCATGCCATGCCATTGATTCTTGGCATCTTTGTGTGGTTGATTCTAACTGAAGCAGGGGAGGAAACTCTGACTGGAATACTGTTGAAACAGTGCAGCAACCCACCAGTCTCAGCATCAGCACCGACCTCTGCTTCCATAAATTTGAACTAAATGATATAGAAAAAGAAAGAAATCAGATGGTGGAGACAGTCAGCACTCTTGGGGGGGCTAAACCTAATTGCTCAAAATTCTAATAACTAATTACTGCCTATATATATTTTGCTGTAGCCTTGATATGAATTATTTCGTATAGACTATATTAATGGTGGTCTGGGTATGTTATTGCAACATTTTTGTAATAAAAAATTCTTGGTATAAAAATCGAATGAAAATGCTTCTAATTACAAAAACCTCGTAATTGTTCGCGATAGTAAAGTGCAATTTTGATTATTTCAGCTCACATACATTATTCTCATGGCCCATAAAAAATGTAGATAAATCGTGAATGTTAATACTTATGAATATATCAATTTGTCACCTGTTGAAATGGTTCTCGTCAACATGTGTGGCCTACCGAGAGTGTACGTTAAATAACGGCCTGTCTTCAATATGGAGACGGACAGGTGACACCGAAGATAAAATTTAATCATAAATTGTGATTTCCTACAGCTTCAAATCCAAGCAATTAAGGTTTAGTCTAATGGCATTTCGTTGCATTTTTCTGCTTGACTGAACAACTTAAGGTGGGAAAGACAACATTGTCATGGTTGAATCTTGTGAGTTATCATATGTGGTCCAGGATTTAATCGTGAGGTTTAAGTTAAAAGAATGTATTACAGCCTGAAGGTGTAGAAAAACGGCCCCAAGGGTAAACTGTCAGTATAGTGTATATTTCCCTGTATTCCATGGCATCCTTTTGAACAAACACACAGACAGACAGACGAACATGATATTCGGTTAATTCCCTGATTACTCAAAGCTGTTGGCCTCCATGGTAGTGATTCAGTAATCTCAACTTGACACTGTTTATATTCAGTAGACTGTAAAAGCCCAGGTGTGGCCTCATTAGCATAATTGTATTTTTAGGATAAAATATCTCAATTGATATTTCTATTAATATGGGAGCCCTCAAAATACCTCGAGCTGGCCGTCTCAGTCTGAGCATTTTTCTGAATTCAGATCAGTACTTACAGCAAACTTTATCTTGAAGATTGGCACAATGCGATAATGCTGTGCGGAGAAAGAACTCGTACTGGGTTTTTGCCATTTTGAATACCTAATTTCTCCCTTTGGATGGGATTTACGGATTTGTACCTTACTGGATTTGAAACATTGATGGTGGATTTGAAACATTGATGGAAAATGTTGTGCTGCGTAGGAAGGCACCGACATCACAAGGTTTGTTACAGATATTTCTTATAAAAACAATTGTTTTAACCCTTGATGTTGACTGGTATTTACTGTCAAGAATGTAAGCTAGACGTCAGAATCAAAAGACTGTTAGAGGCAATGGACAGACAAGATTAGAAAGTTTTGCTTGTGGCTTACAGCATTGTTTTTTAATTGAAATACCATATTTGTCTCAAATTTAATATTTATATCATTTAATTAATTTTTCTTTGGTATATATGCTGTGTTGTTGTGTTAGAAGGTTCAACGCTCAGGCGATATCTGATATCGAGTTACAGTGCCTGTGGCTCCTTTGATAATGTAGAGTTCAGGGAGCTATCCTCACTTTACCTTCATTGAGAGTGTGTCTCCTGTCGTATGAAGGTGATCGCCCTTGTGGGGGCCGAGGGGGACAGCGGGGTGCCTGACCGCTCATGGCCGTGGCGATAATAGCCAGGATTTGGGCGACACGTGCGGGGAGAGAGATGAGTGTGTGAAGCTCTACACTTCACCGTGATTATTGAGAAAACTGTTAATCTGGCCAGAAAAAGCATACTTTTGAGAGCTCCTTTCTTAACCTTCATCCAATCTCGTATTTGTTGCTTTGTGTCGGGTGTTAACAGGCTTTGAGATGCTGTCCACGGAAGTGGTCTTTTCCTGTTTTATCCTGCCTGACGCCTGGACAAAGCTCCCACTGCCTGCCCATTATACAGCTTTATTAGCGGCTCCCTTTGATCTTTGCGATCGGCTCGTATTCCATTTTACCCAGGCTCCTTCAGCCACAATAGGGTCTCGGAAGAGGGCCTGACCGTTGTGACTTTGATGAATCAGATGGGGGGAGTCGCAGAGCTAAATTATGTCGCCAGCACTATCTTGGTCAGATATGCAAATTTGATGTTGATTATTCCGCGAGATTGATATTACATTATGTTACGAGTGTTCGTTTTAAGGACGGGAGACAATATTTGCAGTGTCTTGGCCATATAATCTGACAGGCTTGTCGCGGCATCCTCTGCCCCATTGTCCGAACGCCACACTAAAACAAAACACACAAGAAACGGTTCCGAAAGATTAGAGATATTGGGATAAAAAACGGGAGCCACACATTGACGACAATCTGGAAACTGCCACTCTCCGTCTCAAGTCTTTTGATTCTGTCAGAAGTGATAACATTTCAAATAGGTCGCTTTCCAGTTTTGGGAAAGACCCTTTTTTTACGGATGTATCATGTACGTTGTCTCTTGTATTGACACGGCCAAGAATGATGTTTCATACATTTGCTGTTTGGGTATCTGTGCTTCGGTAAAAATAAAATACAATCTATACGAGACAAATATAAACAAGATAAAGTGGGGGTTTTCATGAACAAATGGTTCGGAAAATGTGCCGATGATGAGATAGAAGTGATGCATAAAAATTGTTTGCCAAGTTTTGATTGGAAGTTCATTCAACGGGAAATGGTGCATCGTTGAATAGTTTATCCTTTAGATTGAATGCTTTGCATCCTGGGAGTGCAGATTACATGACAGTAATTAAGGCCGTGGCGATGAGAAGTCTCTCAATTCCCCCTTTCAATTCTACTGGGTATAGCGACTAATTGTTGATAGGCAGTGATGTCGAAAATGGTGCAGTGTTTTGGCCTCCGAAAGTTCATCTCAGTCGACTAGTGCTGACTGGAGCTGTCGGATTCTGAAAGATGCACACTCTGACGGAGTGTTAGCATGACAATAGCTACCCAAGCCACGAGTGCTTCCTCATCGTGAAAAAAAGCAGATGACTTAAGGGCATGTAATCCATACCGAACTCGGCCCACAAAGGGACAGTAATAACTAAATTGCTTCTGATTTCTGCGGTGGGATTTGATGGCCCACCGGTGAGATCGTCTCTCGTAGAATATTGTAATTCGTCCTCATCCGATAGACACTGACTAGTGACTGTCCGGCCCTGACAAGCAACTGTCGTGAAATTACATGATATTTACATCAACCAAATCAAGTTTGATGAAATTAGTAGCAGAGTAGTTGACCAGCTGATTGCAGCTCCCATGGTATCTGATGTCAGTTTGATTTCCATGCGGAAGGAATGAAGACAGTCGTACTGTTTGATCGGCTATCACTATCCATTAGTGTCTCGAGGTAGGTCAGATAGTGTCATACAGTATGCTAACGTAATGGGTTATGGTATAGAAGAAAGAAATACCAGGGGTTGAAAAGTTTTCTGAAAATTTGAAGTCTCAGGTGACAAGTGATTTTTTTTTTTTGACTTTTCATTTGCTTCTACTTGTCTCAATTATATAGCAAAAAAGTATTTCTTAAAAAATGTTTCACAAAACGGTCACTCAATTTTCGAACATCCCCATTGCAATACAGTATCAGGTTGTAGTATCTGTACCTATTGCACATGTTACCTTGTTAGTTGCAGGAGTTGAAATGTTTTCTAAATTTTTTCCCATTTTTTATCTCGCCTTACGAAGTAAAGGGGAGATATTGGGAGAGGGGGAAAGAGGATGTCGTCGTCGGTGTCGGTGTCGGCGTCGGTGTCGGTGTCGGTGTCCCCTGCCTGGAAATGAATGGGTTTTTGGTTTAGCAAGTTAAAAAAAAATCTAGAAAAATTAGAAAAAATATAAAAAAAATATAAAAAATATGAGGGGTGGGTATGCCACCTGGGGGTACTACCCCTGGGGTACTCTAATGTTAAAATCCCTATGAATGAGTTTTGCGTTTAGCTGAAGTGCACATGTACATCTGTACTTGGAAAGTTTCTTGCAGTTGTCAGCTGTCATTGGATGATTATGAAACTTGGTACACATGTTTCTTATGATAAGAGGATGTACCTGTGCTATTTTTGAGAAGAAATATTAATTTTTCTCAAAATTATGGCAAATGAAGAGTTTTCTGTTTAGGTAAATTGTACATACAGGCCTCTACATGTATACATATACATCTACATGGTAACTTTGCTCCAGTTGTCAGCTGTCATTGGATGATTATGAAACTTGGTACACATGTTTCTTATGATTAGAGGATGTACCTGTGCTATTTTTGACAAGAAATATTAATTTTTCTCCAAATTATGGCAAATGAAGAGTTTTCTGTTTAGGTAAATTGTACATATACATGTCCATGGTAAGTTTGCTCCAGTTGTCAGCTGTCATTGGATGATTATGAAACTTGGTACACATGTTTCTTATGATAAGAGGATGTACCTGTGCTATTTTTGAGAAGAAATATTAATTTTTCTCAAAATTATGGCAAATGAAGAGTTTTCTGTTTAGGTAAATTGTACATGTAGGCCTCTACATGTATACATATACATCTACATGGTAACTTTGCTCCAGTTGTCAGCTGTCATTGGATGATTATGAAACTTGGTACACATGTTTCTTATGATTAGAGGATGTACCTGTGCTATTTTTGACAAGAAATATTAATTTTTCTCCAAATTATGGCAAATGAAGAGTTTTCTGTTTAGGTAAATTGTACATGTAGGCCTCTACATGTATACATATACATGTACATGATAAGTTTGCTGCAGTTGTCAGCTCTCATTGGATGATTACGAAACTTGGTACAAATGTTTCTTATGATTGGAGGATTTACTTGTGCTATTTGAGATGAAATATTAATTTTTCTCCAAATTATGGCAACTGATTGAGTTTTGCGTTTAGCTGAAGTGCACATGTACATCTGTACACCACAGTTTGCTGCAGTTGTCAGCTGTCATTGAATGATTATGAAACTTGGTACACATGTTTCTTATGATTAAAAGATGTACATGTACCTGTGATATTTAGGAGATGAAATATTAATTTTTGTTCAAATTTTGAGGGTTTTGTCTTAATCTGCCAATAATAATGCACATGTATATACATGTACACGGAAAGTTTTCTGAAGCTGTCAGCTTTCATTGGATGAGTTTGACACTTGCTACCCAAGTTCAATGTGATTCAAAGATGTGCATGTGCTATTTAAGAAATATGACATTAAATATGAAATTTTTTCCTAATTATTGCAGTATAGACTTTGTATCTTTACATTGATAAGGTTTTTGTTGGGCAAAAATTCACAGGTAGATCTGTACATGGAAAGTTTGTTGAACCTTTCGTGGGATGATTATAAAACTTGGTGGACATGTTTCATGTTTTCCTAGGTCACAGCTCTCCCGCAGTAATCCCACACGGGACTGACCTATCCAGCTGTAATCCCAAACGGAAATCAACTATCCAGCAGTAATCCCAGACCGAACTGGTCTATCCAGCAGTAATCCAATTTGGGACTGGCCTATTCAGCAGTAATCTCACACAGGACTGACCTATCCAGCAGTAATCCCAATGGCACTGGCCTATCCAGCAGTAATGCCACACGGGACTGACATATCCAGCAGTAATCCCAGACTGGACTGGCCTGGCCTATCCTGAAGTAATCCAACATGGGACTGGCCTATCCAGCAGTAATTCCACACAGGACTGGCTTATGCAGCAGTAATCTCTCATGGGACTGACCTATCCAGATGTAATATGACACTGGATTGCAATTTGCAGCAGTAATCCCACACAGGTTTAGCCTATCCAGCAGTAATCCCACACGGGACTGGCCTCCTCAGCCATAATCCCACACAGGATTGCCGTATGCAGCAGTAATCCCACACGGGACTGCCTATGCAGCAGTAATCCCACACGGGACTGAGCATTAATCCCATACGAGACTCATCTATCCAGCAGTAATCCCAGACAGGACTGGCCTATCCAGCAGTAATCCCACTTGGGACTGGACTATCCAGCAGTAATCCCACTTGGGACTGGACTATCCAGCAGTAATCCCACAGGTGACTATCCATCAGTAATAACATGGGACTGGTCCACCCAGTGGTAATCCTACACAGGACTGGCCTATCCAGCAGTAATCTCACATGGGACTGAACTATGTACCAGTAATCCGACAGCACTGACCTATCCATCCTACATGGAATTAACTTTTGCCAGTAATCCTTCATGGGACTGATGTTATTGTCTGTACCAGATAATCTATTCCAGACATTATTGTCTGTACCACATCACCTATTCCAGACCTTATTGTTTGCTCTACATGTATGCTTTCAATACTGCTGCACCTTTGGCGGATGACCCCGCAAGGCGAGATGTTGGGGTTCTCAGAACGCTTGTTTTTTTTACTTGTTAACGTAAAAACAATACCCACTTGCCAAAGACAAATAGACAAGCATTATTTTGACCCTGAATGCCTCTTGCAATCTGTTGTTTTTGTAAAATCTGCATCATTCAATGATTTTCTCTAGAAATAAGTTGTTTAGAGGTATAGATTTTAAAACAATCACTCTCCCTATTCAGGGTCTTCTGAGAAAAAAAAAAAAATGCTGTGTCATTGCACCACTTCTTGAGAGTATCTGACGAGAAACAAACAAGTTTGTTTTGCATTTAGGCCATAATGCAGGGTTCCCGCGGTCATGGAAAATCCTGGAAAGTCATGGAATTTGACAATTGATTTTTCAGGCCTTGAAAGTCATGGGATTTTGGTCTGGTCATTGAATTTTGTGAGAGGTCATGGAAAAAATAAATGGAACTTGAAAATGTCGGCCAGGTCAATATTTCACTTGATTTTTTTCACCGAAAAGATGATTTTCCTCGACCAGCGAATGTTTTATTTGCCGAATGTTGCGTGTAGTCTACGAATGCGATCAAGTGTGCATCAGGGGAGGTAACTTTGGTCTTGGAATTCTCTTAAACTCCCAGCATGCATTTAGGAGGGAATGGCTGTTCTCAAATTGCATCAGTGTAAAAAGAAATGCCATGAAAATACTCTTCTCACTCATCATGGCTGTGGACTGATTTTCTCGATGCCCCGATTATCCATAGAAAATTTCTGATAGGTCATGGAAAAGTCATGGAATTTGTCCATAAAAGGTCATGGAAAGTCATAGAATTCAATCTGAATTTCTGTGCATGAACCCTGTAATGGTGTAACTAAATCAATTGGAATCACATGGTTCAGTTCGAGTCAAAATGATCGAATACCAGAAAGAATTGTGGTTTAATGTTGATATCTTCTGTAAACTGGATGAAGGTGTGTCAAATTTCATCCTGGGTGGATTTATGTACCACAGACAAAAGTTAACCAAAGATGTATTAGGTATGATATATTCGTGACTGGAATCGGCACAGAGGTATTTTTGGTCGAGTGTAGAAATTGATCACTAAGCCCAGATTATGGTTTAGGATTTATCGCTGAAGAATATGAATGCAAGCAATATCTAATCAATTACTCCAAGAGATTTATGCGGCGATCAAAGGGAGATAAAGCCGCAAGCAATCAGCGTGTTTAAAAGAAACATATCAGAGCGGTCAGATTGATGAAAGATTGGGTTTAATTTTGAATGAAGCAAAACAATGGGAAACCCTGGAAGTGGTAATTTAATACAGCTTTAAGAGCATGTATCCAATTAACCCATCATAATCCTGTGGCGATGAGGTCCTGTCTGGGGTAACTCCTACAGCCCGAGGGGCCATCAGGGGTCCAGGGGTCACTCCGGCCAGTTGTTCAGTGGTCTGGCACCTTGTGGCCAAAACCTTGCTCCAGGGGACCTGAGTCACACTGCTGACCAGACGGTGTGGGTTTTTCGCCAGAATGTCCTGTAATAGGAATGGATGTGACTGCCCTGAAGACCCTGCAGCATAATTTTGAAGTCTTGTCCAGAGTGGCCAAAGTTTGCCAGTTTGCCCAGTTAATTCTGCTCTTAACCGATCTGATTCATAGTTATTGTTGACCACAAAGTTTCCTCTCGGAGAAGCAGTGGTTTGTTGGTGAGTCTTTCCTTGAGTATCTTAGGTGTAGAAACATCCGTGTGTTCTTGACCAGCCCAAAATCCAAGGATGACCGGTTGCCTCCAATGATACTGGCCACTTGAATCATCATTAGACACTAGGCAAGGATGTCAATACACATGTAGTATAGAGGCCGCAAATGAAACAAGTGAGTGAGTTAGGGTTTAACTTCGCATTCAGCGCTATTTGGCCATAAAGTGACAATATAACTAAACTCCTGCTGCTCACCCACTTGGAGGCTAACAACTGAAACAAATAGAGGATGGAGGCCAATACAAAAATGAAGAAAATCATATTTTGAACTGCTGAGTCCATGACCATGAAAAATGGTTGACCACATTTACAATTTTGATGCTTCCTTGTGAATCCCGGGGAGAATTGTACACGGCACACTTTTATTGTTTTTAAAATCCATAAGAGGTGATGTGGAGGATTTTTTTGTGAGGATTAAGACTGACTTCAGGGGAAGAGAATTCAATTGAGCGGGGCTTAGTTTGTCTTCAATGATTCATGGAACTTTAACTGCTGGGACTGCATGAAGTTGAAAACTTGAATGCTCAGGACTCCCGATTGGGACGTGTTACAGAACTGCTTTTGGATTCTGTCTACATGACCATCCAGCATGAGTGTAAAATAGCCACACGATGTACATGTACTTGATGAAGTGTGCTGTGGTTAATTTAGAAAATCTACAATTAAATTATGTTTGCAGGTGTTGCTGACATTTCTCATGCTTTCCAAATGTTTCAAATTCTTCAGTTTTATAGAAAACAGTTTTATTTCCATAATTTTCTCGTAAAACATATTATCTCTCTGGAACTGCAGCAGCCTGAGGAATTAATGCTAATTAATTAGAAGTTATCCCCCCTCTGGGTGTGTCGAGTTTAATGAACTTACAATTGAAATAAGTCGAGCGGACTCCTGACATATTTATGTTTTTCCAAATTACCTTCATAATAATGCTAATGAGCTCAATGTTAACGGGCCATGAGTTAATTAAGCGGTTAGTTTTCGGCGACTTTCCGGAGCCGGAGTACTTCAGATCAAAACCCGTAATTATCAACATGTTTTCAACTTAAACATACGCCGTTGTTTACGCATGAGCGAGCCGTGAAATAAAGTGGGAGAAGACATCATTATGAGATAGGAAATGGTTTTTTAAACTCCTCTAGTGGTGTTATTCTTTTATTAAGAAGAGTGTTATGCTGTTGTGGTTAACGAAGACGTTCCTTGTTTGTGAGATATTTTTCGTAGTATAAATTAACAGTGATTTTTCGGGACTTCTGTGACCTTTGTCGGTGGAAAACTGCCTTTGTCTGTGGAGAACTGTTTTCTTTAATTATCTCCCCATGGCCTTGTGGTCTGTCATTGGGCTATAGTTTCACGGTTTCATGGAATAATCGGACATTTTTTGGATAAAGAAACCAAATTATGGTCATGTGAACAAAGAAGAAGCACAAACTCTATTGGTGGGTGGATAATTTCTCACACTTTATCTTGTCTCTTTAATATTGGAGCAATCAAAGAAGAAAATGGCTTATGATTAAGCATGGGAAAAGTTTATTAAAGGCAGTAAATTGATGTCAACATGTACATGCAACTGTTTTATGTAAAACTATAGTGCTCAGTTTGGAAGTCCCTGATTATCATACGCAAATTTTTCAGCTATAAAATCAGGGGGTGATCAAATTTATTATAACAGGAAGTTGAAAATACATTATTTCTTCGTTATTTCAATAATTTTAAAGGCTGATCATATTTATCCGAACAGCCGATTGAATTTGATCCCCCCCAAAATAAAGATGTACATGTATGTACAAATTGAGGGTTACAAGTACCCATCAAATTGTGCTGTGGATGAAACGGAGAAAGTAATATTGAAATTGGATGGATTTTTTTTTATAGAAAAGCACATTTGTTTGGGTTAAATTTTCAGATAACACATAAATCACTATGTTTCTACTAAATACAACAAAACAATGTGTATCACCAGGTTTGTTCTCTCTGCACAAAAACTTATTTTTTTCTACAGATGTCCGTGTTATATCTCTATTAAATTTAGAGAAGGGTTGCCATGGCAACAAATTTAGTCCTATTTTAATACAATTTTTGCACAGTTCTTTTATAATGAACATATGCTTTCAGTACACCGAAGAATAGATTGATATTCATACAAAATATAACTTATCCCCAATTTGAAATTTACGAGAACCTGTGTCTGAGTTGTTGATCATCTCTCTGCACGGCGTATCCTGTTCTTTTAGCAACTCATGTTCGTACAAATTGGATTATTCTGCTCGAGGAGATTTTACAAGCTGTTAATTTATGGCGTAATATGATATGGTAATGACCTATCATTATCAAGCATCAAAAACAGATTTACTCTGTAATCACGCCCAATCAGATGGGATAAAATAAGCGTTTTAATAAACGGATACATCTCAGCTCGACCAGTTCTCTTTACTCCCATTAATAGAGTAACTTTATACAACAATTGGTACTGTGTGAGTACGGTTATAGCTCGAGTCATTTGATAGGTACGCAGCTGTTTTATTGCTAGCTACCTGATTTATGAATCAATTACTTATACAAAATAATGTTGTCTACATTCTGCTGGGTCATTTTCAGCTGTATTTTGTGTTACTAATAGTGCACAGCATTATGAAGGAATAGTCTGAGAGTATTGAAATGATTTAATTAACTGAGAGGGGACTATTGAAATGCTGTTCGTCTGTCTGCCCATCCGTTTGTCTGGTCCAAATGCTCTGAATGCAATATCTCAATAACCTAGAGGGCTATAGGTCCTTGATCTTGAGTAAAATGTTGCCTTATGAGGACCTATAAGTCAATGTTGCCTATTTCAGTCTTAATGCCAACTTCAATTGAGAGTTTTGTCGCGAAAATTCCACAAGTGAAGGCAACCTGCACTTTGAAACAGGCTGCCCGGCAGGGAACCCGCTAGCTACTCAGCATGTTTATAATACAATTAGCATTAGGCAAATAAATTATAATACATGTATATACAGGTTGGCATTGATTGTTCTGTACTTTTAACGGATATTTAATGTTTAGTCTATAATTCAACATCAATTTGTTTAATTATGAGATAATCTGTCTAATCAATTCTTTCTTCCTTTATATTTTTCAGGTAAGTGTGTTAAAGTTTTGGCTCTTGGCCACCGTTTTCGATTGTGTCGACACCAGGTGTTCCGGAATTGTGTTACAAATTCGGTGAGATCATTATTCGATGTTTTGTCTCAAGCGGTGTCCATGTTGTTTGATATCGGAGTATTCGACCTCCTTCTTTGTGTGCAGGTGAGACCTTTGGAATCGGTGGAAATGGGACGTACTGGAAATGTTTGTGAAACCGATACAACAAGCAGGTGTTCATCAGATCATATTCTAGTATTCTATATTTCGGGATTTCGTAACTTTGTCTAGTCATCGTGATTCAGAATTAAAAATGTATTGATTCCTAATTACCCATGGACTACCAGAATGGTCAAAATGCTATGTCTAATTCGATCCAAATATTGTGACCTAGCTTCTAATTACTTTACAATGTTATCCTGTTATATGTATGTATTCAAGTACTCTAATTAAGGATTAATTAATTGTTGCTGCCACTGTGGCTTGGTACCATCTTGGTTCCAAATTCAGTTGTCTTCATATCAACTGATCAGAAGGCAGATTTCCCAGTTGTCATTAAGCTCACACATTGGGCATTGGTTACTTCCTTATTTGGATCAGTTCCACCCCTACCTATGAATTGTCACTTTGTTGACATCATTGCACAAGTCGCACTTTTGCAGCGGAGTTGCTTTAAAAGTGAATATCTTTTGAATAAATATAGGTCCATGTAAGTTTTTGAAAATTTCCAACAAAAAACTCTGCTGAGCTATATCTAAATCTCGTATATTCTGAGAGGTTTGGTTGATATTTTAACAAATATGTTGCCAAAATGTTGCTTGCTGATATGTCATACCCACAACTTCGTGCAGAAATGTCTCATGCCAAAATGTTGCTTACCATAATGTCATGTGCCGAAATGTCGTGACGTTGTGCCATATGTCCTGACACCCTCTGGAATGGCCCGCGCTTCTATTTAGTGTATCTAAATCTCGTATATATGGGAGTTTTGGAGAAACAGTTTCTTAGATAACATGTAGTACTCAAAATAGTTTCGACAAAGGGACGAAAAATGAGTCTGTAATTTCACAAATTCACTGAACTGGGTGACAGAGTACCAATGAAAAAGTTTTGGGAAGAGCAAAATGTTTTATGTTCCACTGCTGTGTCAACAAAAAATACTCCAATCTCAATCCTTGACAAAGTTAAAGGTTGATAGATCTGATCAGATATTTGTCATGTCTTAGTCCCCCCATCACACTCGCAGTCCAAAATAATTTACATTTAAAAAGACCGGGATTTATCACTCCGAATTGCTCTCCAAAATTCAAGAAGTGAAAAACAGCCCTTCTTATCGATGACAATTAAGCATTGCATAGTATGAACTCAGTTATCTTGGTTCAGAAAATACTCTTCCAGATGTTGTCTAGAGGAGTGAAGTTTAGCTCTTCTGCTTTTTCCGAACCCAAAGCACTGATACATGTACAGATTACATAATCTTCTATCAGTTCAGAAATCGCGGATTAAATCTGTCTGACTCCGGCTAATTTCATGCCCAGTAGGTACACAAACAAATACCCTGGCACAAATGAGGTCAAGAACTCAATATACAGGGGTCGAAAATAGGAAAAAAAAGTCACAGAGAGAATTCAGTCAGGACAATATTAATCCAGGTATACTTAACTTGTCTGACCCCCGGAATTCTCCGCAGCCATGCCAAGAGGAGATCAAGGCTCGCTGGCTGCTTCTGCTGCCGTATTGTTAACTATCTGACTTCTGTTCAGCTTGAGAACATGCCGGTAAGAGTTGTCTCCCATTTTGTAGTGTAAGCAATCTTGGAAGCAGTGGTTTTTGACAAGGAAGGATGTCTTGGATGAGCAATTTTATACTGCATAGAAATTCACATTTATATTCAAGTGACAGTGACGTAAATGTACATATTTAGTCCATCTAATAATTCAATCCCCCTATCAAAATTCAACCACCCCTATCTTCCGGACAAAATTCAATCGGCTCTTCCAATAAATTTGATAACTTTAAAAAATCATTGAAACAATGGATTAGCTGCATGATTTTATACCATTTTGTCAACTTCTGGTTCTAATAAATTTGATCACCCCCAGATTTTATGTTGGAAAATTTCACTTCATGTGATTCAATTATTAGAGCAATTTCCATACATATAACATTTTTTTTATGTCATATAGAGGTTTTCCCATCTATTTTCTGTACATCACAATTAACCCTTTGGCACTGATATATTGACTCAGACTGTACAAAGTAGTAAATTAACGCTCTCTTTGCCATCGTTTGTTTATTTTCTTTTTCCATTGTTATTCATTGTTGAGATTTTCTCCTGTCTGCTGGCTACGATTGATTGCTACGACCTTCAAAGACAAAGACAATATTGGCCTGTATTTATCAGGGCTGGTAATAGTCCTATCTCATTACCCTCTCGGTGATACTCATCTTTTATAAGACACCTTAGAAACGGAACAGATTGCTTGGAAACTATGCAAAGGCTGAGTGGTGTAACAGAAAGCTTGAGTTGTGTGATCTGACAAGGTTTTTACCTTATCAGTTGGTGGGGGCAACTTGGAGTTGAGCTTCTTTACCGCTTTACCTATTTGGTATGTTGTATCTGGTTCGTTGAATTTACACAGCTATGCACTTTGTCTGTTGAAGGTGTTTTACCTTTAGTCACTTTTCTAAATCTGACCCATTATTCCTGGACTTGGAAAACTAAATATATCATTGTATTTTTGGTGCAATTCAACCATACGCATAGACAATGTATTTGTAGTTAATAAATTAACCCTCTGTTAACAGTCGTGTTCCTGATAAAAACCGACATGATTGGTAGCCTTTATCAGGGTGTTGATTAAAACAGACAAGAGTGATCTTTCTTTTATCATTTTATCGAAAGTTCTGAAAAAAAAAATACTCAATCTGTTCTTACACGATTTTGGTGCTCGGGTTAAATTTTTCCGACAGACTTTAATCAGGGTCTCACCTACCATACGCAAACAAAACACACAAATATTCGCTGTGCTGGAGTCGGACGTCTCCCCGTTATTTTTCCGTGATTGCTTGTACAATGTACCTGTGAAAACATCTCCAGTCGGGTCCCGTTGCTATTTCAACAGTTCGGAATTCCGAGTGGCAAGTTTTTTCAGATGCCTTTAGTAACTTATGGCGGGTCAAATATATCCTCTCGCATGGCGGAGTACCATAGTCAGAAGGTCAATAGAGAACAGTTAAATTACCTAGGACGTTGATATCTATACAGAACTGTTCTTCTCAACTCTATGTTGGCTATTTATAGTTCAAACGGTGTTGGGAGTCCTGACTCGGTACAACTCCAGTCTGTAAATGCCGGTACGCCAATGAGGGTAATAGCTTGATTGTTGAAAAAATGTATTTTGTATATTGGTCAGTGACGGGTGAAAATGTGTTTGCATCTGAACTGCATGTACACCTACATGTGTACGATGAGAATGATCAGATCAGCGCCTTGGAGGTTCGATGATATATTTGGCGTACATGTACCATATAGCTAAAACAGACCTACACAGTGTTGAGGATGGACTCCAAGAATGTTGGAGGTCTGGATCATACCATGATAATGAAGTAATTAAACCATTTAATTACCATATTCCATCTGGATTTTTGATATTTCAATGGAGGATGAGATGTTCAGGAAACTAAAAAAATGGGTAGGTGGTCAGATTGAAATAATTTATTGATATTGAATGGGTAGGTGGTCGGATTAAGATAACTGGATGATATTGAATGAGTTGGTGGCCAGATTGAGATAACTGAATAATATTGAATGGGTAGGTGGTCAGATTTAGATGATCCCATAATATTGAATGGGTAGGTGGTCAGATTTAGATGATCCCATAATATTGAATGGGTAGGTGGTCAGATTTATATGCTCCTATAATATTGAATGGGTAGGTGGTCAGATTTAGATGATCCTGTAATATTGAATGGGTAGGTGGTCAGATTTAGATGATTCTGTAATATTGAATGGGTAAATGGTCAGATTTAGATGATCCTGTAATATTGAATGGGTAGGTGGTCAGATTTAGATGATTCTGTAGTATTGAATGGGTAGATGGTCAGATTTAGATGATTCTGTAGTATTGAATGGGTAAATGGTCAGATTTAGATGATTCTGTAATATTGAATGGGTAGGTGGTCAGATTTAGATGATTCTGTAGTATTGAATGGGTAGATGGTCAGATTTAGATGATTCTGTAGTATTGAATGGGTAAATGGTCAGATTTAGATGATCCTGTAATATTGAATGGGTAGGTGGTCAGATTTAGATGATCCTGTAATATTGAATGGGTAGATGGTCAGATTTAGATGAT